>BSBK01014132.1:0-30000 GCA_027943335.1 Chamaecyparis obtusa
AGGAATTATCAGCTTTCTATTGATATAATTACTATCAAATTTTGAATTCAGTAGGTAATTATTAGTTATTTTCTAATTGAGTTACCTCTAAAGTGTTGATTTATATACTGATTGAAAAATGACTATAACTTTAAGACGGTATAACATTTTTTAAATCTAAAAAATGCATCACATTCTATGCTTCACCTACTATAAGGAAAAAAGAATTGTTGTAAAGTTTTGAATGAGTTAAGGTGGTCAAACATAGGATATTTTTTATTTTGAAAATGTTGTAGAAAAAAATTCATAATTAATTATTTTTTTGGAATAAAATTACAAAAAAATATGCGTCACATCCAGGCATGAGTCTACTACTTATATATATAATCTTATAATTAAATATTATCATTTGATTATGATTAAGGTGGTTAGACATACACCTACTTCTTATTTTTTCCAAAAATATTTGTACCGCTACATTGAAATCCATACTTTTCACCAATCATACTAACTTTTTTCAAAAAGCCTAGTAGTTTAGAACTACATTCAATTTTCTACATATTCTATTCTTACAACTTTTTGATATTAGGTTGATAGCTAGTTGAAATTTTCACGTCAAGTTGACTAACCCTGATTTGCTGATTTTTCATTGCCACTTAAGGGCATAGTTTGGCCCCTCATGATCTTGCACATACCGATAAAAGAAGAAGGGTTACTATGGAGAGACTTTTGCTCCAGTGGTAAGATTAGAAGGGTAAGAATTCTAATTTCTTATGCTACTTATAAAAGACTCAAAGTTTTTCTAATAGATGTAAAGTCAACTTTCTTAAATGAAATAATAGTGTTAGTGCATGATCATGAGATAATGATGTGTTCTTTTTTGAAGGTCATGATCTTGCAAAGGTGACTATTTGTGGTCTGGCATGAGTTTTTGAGTTGATCTAAAGTTAAATTTTTTAAGTTGTGAAGCTAAGATCTTGGTCATTTATGCTTAGATGGTGGTTGACCTAGTTTGCGGATAGATATATGGGACTCAAGCCAATGGTTTTTAGCATAAACACAATTTGAGAGGAAAGTCCATTTGCATTAAGAATATGTTTACACATGTTAATTATAGACCAAGAATTATGTTAAGGAAAAGTACCATCATTAAAAGGGAAATTAAAAGCGTTACATACACTACTTCAAAGAAATGCATAGAACCAACATCTAGGGAAATATGAATTCTTATTATTCTATAAAGATAAGGATTTAACAATCATTTTTTTTTGTGCTTGATATTGTACATAGCTTGTTTGCAAATATTTTCATATTTAAATAAAATAGAAACAAAGACAAGGAATGATTTTTTTAGAACAAATATTTAATACTAGAATTAGGAATTTTATTGTTTATAATTGATTCAAGTATCATCTAATTTTTTAAATATTGATAGAGGTAGATAGTTTAGATACCCACTCACTCTATTCTAAAGGTGTTGCACAATCCCTTCTAATTGACATGGCTTTTCTATCAATTCATCAAACAATTATTCTATTTGATGCTCCTAACCCGTTCATATCCTAAAGGACCTTATCTCTGAACTACTCTTCTTTCAGACCTAAAGTCTACAATAATATCCAAATAATAAACAAGTTTAGTTTGTAGATGTAAAAATTCTCAAATTCTACATATATATTATGAATAAGATAACAAAGATTGACATTTTAAATAAAAAATAGGAAGTATCAAGGAAAAATAAATTTGAAATCAAGCCCTGCATATTATGATTAAAAGATCAAATATTTCCATTATAACATCACAAATATAAGTATTAAGACATGATAAAATTGAAAAAACCAAAGAAAGGAAATAGAAAACACCAAGTTGTATTGATACAGATGTGGTCCTAAGGGTACCATATCAGATATAAATACAACCATTTTAAAGACCTCTTTAATACAGATATAGAGGTATGTAGATATTGGGATTGTTGAAATTATTGGTCATTAGGCATGAAATACAAAAATCCATTCATTATCACACTATTTAATAATTGACTCAATGATTTAGCTCCTACAACTTTGAATACGATAACTAAATGACATCCTTTCACTATCTAATTCATATATGAAAATCAAGAGTAACAAGCATTTAGATATTTATCAAAGCTTAGCTAATTGATCTATATCAAAACTAGAAAAGATATTAACAATCATCATAAATATAAATTATCTAACAAGTCAGAAACAATCCAATGTGTATAGTATGCATACCTTGTCAAAAAATATTAGTAAACACTGCCACTATTCAAGCATAATGGCTTTATAATCCTCCTGATTTTAAAAACATGAACAAACTTTAGTCAAAAAATATACTGAACACCTCACAGGAAATATGAAAGAAAAATGTAAGATACAAGATGAAAAAGGTACATTTCAAATAATGGTATTGAGCTTTGAAATGATCTCTATATTTTAGAGACACATCCAATTAATAATACAATACCTTCAAAAATTCTACTAACGATTCAACCTGAGCAGGATTACGATTTCCTAATACCAACTTCAGCAACTCATAGACACTTTCTATGTCCAGATAATTTTGTCCATCTTCTAAAACATTATGCTAGTTGACTCAAAGATCTCAATTTGGACATTGATTTGCATTGGATTACTTTGTTGTGACACAAAATTTCATCCTCCAAACATCCAAATACTTGTGTTAATCAATTGTGAAGTATTCAAACTCAAAACCTCTTATCTAATGGATTTAGGAGGGGGTTCAAAGGAGTTAATGTTCTTGTAATTAACATAGGTATACTAACCTTTATTTTCTTTTTAGGACATGGTATCCCTAGGAAGAGAGAAAAGTAGAGGTTTTACGCTATTGGAAGACCAACAGATAATCCTTAATCTTGTGGTTTGAATATTGGCATTGATAATAAGTCTTATGGAGATTAACATAATGAGTAATAAGTTTTACCAACCCAAATGTCCATTGACTCCTTGACGCCTTTTGATATATTAACCTCAACATAGACATTATATTGGGGGTGAGATAAATATAACTTTTTAAGATCCACAAAAATGATTGAGTTTGGGGAAGAAACTATTTATGTCATAAATTTTTAGCCTAGTAAAGATAACCTAGATAATTCAACCCAAATGAAGGCTTGAGTGGTCTTTTTGTTAGAGATAAAGAATTGAAAGTCTAATGTTTAAACATAAATAGGAAGGAGTAGACAAGCCATGTTCCCTAATTGAAAATAATGTTAACATAATTAGCCTTGTTAGAGGAAAAAAAAGAACACCTTAGTAAGTTCTTGCAAAGAAAGGTGGATCCAATTGGGAACCCAACCTTGCCAAATTAGTGTGTAATGAAGCTCTAAGTTAAATCTACTAAAAAAATGAAAAAGTACAATAAAATTCTCAAACCATTTACAAATAATTATCAAACTAAAATTAGAACTACAACATCTCAACGAGGTTCAAAGATTTATCTTCGAGAAGAAATTTCCAAATGAATTTTTGGATGTGTTTGAACAAAGTTTCTATTGGTGCTCACCACCAAACTTCAAGTAGAGGTGTGAAACAATGATAAAGGAATGAAAGATTGAGGTGAATTAAAATATACTACTGTAAAGATCAGCACCACACAATAATAGAAGCCAACAAATAAAATATAAGCTCGCACCGATGCTTTGTTCAATTTAAAATAATGCACACACTATTTGTTGATCTCTAAGTTTTGTTGTCCATTAGTGTCTATCACTTAGTCATTTTCTAGGAAATATTGGTTGGTCATCATTGCAACCGAGCTATCTTGCAAAGGTTGAGTCATGAATAAACTTGTATAGTTAACGAGCAGTAGTTACTGTCGAGCAAGTCAGTGGTCACTGATTACTTCAATAGTTGTCGAGCATTTTATGTTGAGTTGTATAGAAGAGTCAGTGCTAAGCACCAGTATATGAAGAATAGTAAATGTCGAGTGTTAGACACATAATATGCTAAGCAAGCCAATTTTGACATATGTATTTGTTATGGCACAAACACCTAGGTAAACTATTTTGGCCAACATCTATGCAAGATTTAATGTTTGTTGAGGGAATCAAGGAGTTAATTACACCTTTTATTTCTAATCATTAATCTCTATGTAATCCATGCAACCTATCAGAAAAAAGGAATGCTTAAGCGGCATAAGTAGAGAATCTAGATCATTGATCTTGATCTATGAGGTTGATTAGATGTTTATATAAGATGAGATCTTAACCCTAAAATGATATATGTATGGATGGCTATAATGAAGGAGATCTCATGTACGTAGAACAAAGAAGTATTTTGATATAGGAAGAGATCAGTCAGAGTAACCGAACAAAGCAGTGAAGGATAGAAAAAAGCTATATTTGATTGAGGAGATCAAACAAGTATTGGAAGGAGAAGATCTGTTATCAGCATTCATAGTGAAAATTGAAGGATCATGTACTTATACATTTTAGTAGGTTAATTAGGGTAAATCTCTTAACAAAGTGCTCCTCATAGGCCTATTTAAATCTCTTAACTCAGTGCTTACTTTGTTGTAAGTTTTAAATCCTTTAATCAAAGTAAATTGTATAAGTTTGTAAGCTCTTAATAGGATAGACCTCTCATAGGGTAGATCATCATAAATGATCAAAATTTGTAGCCCTAATAGGAAAACTTTAATACTGCAGTAGTGAAGATTTTTGGGTGTCATCCCCACCCCAGTTTTACCTTTCAAGGGTTTGTAGGTAACAAAAATATTTGTGTTATATGTTTCATTTGACGGTTGTGATTAGATTGCTAGATGTTTTTTAGTATTGAATTTCATGTTTATGATATGTAATTTGAATTTATGTCAAGTGGAAGTAGTAGTGAATATCTGATTCACCCCCCCCCCGCTTCCCCCCCCCCTCCCCCGCCCCCAAGTATCTCACTTTCCTATATTAAATTTCCAACAATTGGTATTAGAGATAAGTCTATTAAAATAAGTCTAATCACTTGAGAGTTAAGGTATTGAAGATGGAGGTTTATAAGTTAGGAAAGATCATAGAGAACTAGAAGATTGACATCTAGCTTGCACTACACTAGCTTGAAGTAGCTAGAGGTGAATTGAAGAAATCCTTAAGCAGAAGTAAAAAATTGGCAATTCAACTAAATGACACACAATATCAAGAAGAGGACACAAAAGGTCTATTTGCCAATGGTAATTCTACTAAAAGTGATCAAGCTATAGCAGATATGTTAGAAAAAAATAACATACTGAATGAAGATATCAAAAATATGAAGAGAGAATGGGAAATTCAATCAGTAAGATTATGTGAAGTAATTGAACAGAAAACAAAGTTGAAGAAGACAAGATAATAGCTGAAGAAGACAAAAGAAAAATATCTATAAGACTTGATGAGAGGACATGTGACATGAAAAGGCAGACAAACAATCAACTCAACATGGTAAATCAACTGTTACTTGCCAATTAAGAGTTGAGTAGGAAAGATATGGAAATCACAAATCTGATATCAGAGAATAGACAACTGAAGAATGAATTGAGATTTCAAAAGGAACTCAATGAAAGGATGAACAAACCAAATGAAGCTATAAAATACTTTGAAGAACTGTTGAGGTCACCAAGAAGATCCAGTGATATTTATAGACTTAGACACAATGAGCACCTATCATCCGCTGAAGAAGGTGAATCAGAAAAGAGTGGAGAACAAAGGAATTCAAAATCAAAGAACAACAAACCTACATGCCATCATTGTGGAAAACTAGGACACACAGAAAACATCTATAGAAGCAAGAATGGTAAGTCCAATCCTAAACCAAAGTTCAATAGAAATTGTTTTAATTGTAATAAATATGGACATCAAGCACATGAATGGAAGTCAAAGGTTAGTAAGGCACATCCTACACCTAGATTTCAAGGACATTGATTTAACTATCATAAATATGGTCATAGAGCAGAAGAATGAAGATCCCAAGCTAAGTGGACAAGTAGTATAAAGCACCTAGGAAAGGTAACACATTCACTTGGGACTACAATACATGGTATAGTTCTCATTATTGTTGAGAATATGGTCATATTAGAGAAAACTGTGTAAAGACACATTTTAGACGTAAATCCAAGAGTTGGATGAGTGGAAGTTTGGTCTATTACAAATGCCATAAGATTGGTCACATAAAGAGAGACTACATATCACATGCACTGAGTAATGAAAAATTTAGGAATGAAGAAATAGTTGAATAGATAAGGAACTAGATGAATAAGACATGGAAAAACAAAGATGAAGCAATCAATAGTGGACTAGCCAATGAACCTGAGGTCACCCAATCCAATGGATCAAGTAAGCACACTATTTTAAACTAAGAAAAGAAGGTATGTGAGGAACTAAACTTTCTAATGTCATATTTTACATTAGTTCCTGACATTTGATATGTTAAAGTCCATATCTGCATGAATTGAGACGCATTAGGACAAATTTGAGAAAATAGTAAAATTTCATGATTAATGTTGGACATCATTATTTAAGTATATAGTGACCAAGTCACCCAGTGTGTGTTGAGCTCCTATGATAGTTGAGATGTGATATCTACTGAGTAGAAATGAAATGGTAGTATTTACCAAGTATATGGCAGCTAAGTCAACATGTGAGGGTCAAGATAGTTGTATTCACCTACAAAGTGTACAAATCATTTAATGAAGCCCTAATATGACCATTTGGAATCTATAAAGAAAATTATTAAAGTTCATTTTCATTTTATCTAGTGATTTGAGAATTTGCAGAGTGATTTTAAGGTGATTAACATGAGCTATTTGTGTTAAGTGAAACTTGAGAAGATCTCTACAGTGTGTCGTCGGCAAACATTATGGAGGACTATTAGAACAAGGTACTACCAAACTATTTGAATCTATTCATAGAACCCTAAATTTGAGAAATGGCATCTACTTCATCTATAGTAGCTAAGAAGCAAGGAAAAGGAGTGTTGAATTTTCAACTTGTAAGGAGTGATGTGTGTAAACCACCTAAATTTCAAGTTCTATAAAGTGCGGTGAAGGGAGATCTCATAGGTGCCATGTCATCAATTCCGCCTAAGGTCTTAATGATTCATGATGTGTGCTCATGTTATATGTGTAAAATTGAATAAATCAAAGACTATGTGATGAGGGAAACATACAACAAGTTGTGTATTAAAGGAGTGTTGAAGGTGGAGCATCAACACATTGTCAAGAAAGAATTAGTACATGCACTAGAATTTCCTCTAAATTTCAATGTTGAATAGATCAAGATTGTATTAAGTAGAGTTCATGACATGAAGATATGGTTGGAAAATGGGCCAGTCAAGATCACCAAGGATATGATTCACCGGGTCACCGGTTATCCCTTTCTTACCGAAAAGAAAACAATGAGATACTAGAGTAAAGAGATAATTCAAACAAACATACAAGCAGTATGCAACAAAAGAGGAATGATGATTTCCACAATCATAGATCCGGAAATATATTTTGCAGCGAGAGTGATTTCTCACAAATTCTATTAGTCAAGAAGGTTAGATAGTGTTCCCTACATTGCAGTCGATCAAGTATGGAAGATGGTAAAGAAAGATCACACTTATGATATTTTCAAGATGAAGTTGACCCAGCTTGCTGAGAACCTTACTTCAATCAAGAAGGCCAAGAATTCAATGTGTAAGTTTGGTTCCCTGATCATTTTTTATTATTTTATGTTCAGAATAGTTTTTCTACAGTTAGAGATGTTGTATGGAGTAAGGATCAACCAGTCACCCAAAAAATCAGTGAATTTATTCATCAGTTAGGTAAAAATTTTGATAGTGTTATGGATAACTACTTTGTGGAATTCAAGAAGAAAATGAGAAAGAGAAGTAGAATCCATGTATCCCTAGTAGAGAGGCACTATAATGACATATGCTTTCTAGTGGATACCGACCACACTTATGTATAGGTTTTTATGCCTAGGATAACATGGCTTAGGCCATTACCTTATGAGGTTAATGTAGATGAGATAGTAGCAGCAACAATTACTACTTTACTAGCTGAGGAGATTGATAGAAAGGTAAAACCTTTTGGGAATTATGAAGAGGCTAAGTCTAAAATAAATATGGGGTTAAAGTCTGCAACCCTTGAGAGAAAGAGAAAGAAAATAGTTAAGAATGTAGAGAATATTCTAGGAGAAGGTGAAGAGGAAAATGCACCTCTTGAGATAACACAAGGTCTGGGAGAAGATAAATCTAGTGAGTTTGATGGAAGTGATGAGGAGGAAACTAAAATTCTAAAGAAGGGCAAGGAGGTATTAGTTGTCAAGCCTAGAAAAAGGAAATTGCAAATAAAAAATCTCACTCCTCCTACAGCACTTAGACCAAGGAACAAAGTAGCTTCTACTACCACAACTGTTGAGCCCTAGAAAAAGACACCAGAAAATAAAATAGAAGGGAAAGGGTCAGGTAAAAGAAAAAAAGTTCAAACTAAAGCTGTGCTGAGTCATCCCAGGAAGAAACTGAGAAGGAAGTTAATCTTGGAAAAGGATCATGATGATGAAGAGAAGATAGACACAAATGACAATACAAAGGTGAGGGTAGCATCACATAGGCATCTAATGAATGTGGATGAAATATGTCACAATATCAAAAGAACTAATGGATTAGCATAATTCAAGCTCATTAAATTTGAAAAAATAAGTAATGATGATAAAGAAAAATTTGAAGATACAATTCTAGAAATGCTATGCACTTTTAAGATGACACCTCTACAAATTATGAATCTCATCCCTAAAGAATTGTATAATAGAATTGATCAAAAATGTCAATATGTCATCATGATAGAAAAATAGATAAGGGAAAGTACATTAGCTCATATCATGCTTGATCTCTCACAATAGGAAATAAAGGCCTACATGGAGCAACATAGAAATATGTTTGTACTGAATCTCAAGGCCTATTCTAATTTAAAACATAAGGTCAAAGAAGTTGTGGATCAAAGAAAAAGGTTGTGGAGAATTTTTTTTGGGTTATTAATTGATAAAAGTACACAACAAGGTGAAGGGACATCCAGCCAGGTAGAACTAGATAATGAGGAAGACGTTGATGAGCCTCAAAATCTTGAGGAAAAGGAAAGAAAAAAGGTAGAGATAATTGGATCACATGTTGTGATCACAATAGAGGATATCCTTGTGGATACACTAGTTATCACCAATGTATTGACTGAGGAAGAGATCAAGAGTCATCTTCTTGTCAAGGAAACTTTTGGTCACTCTCTACCTAGTACCAATCTCATTCTTATGTAATTACATGATTATGCATGGATTGAAGGTACTTCAACTATTGATAATGCACCTTCAAGCTCACACATGGTCACATTTGAGCAGCAAGTGTTACATAGTACAAGCAATAGGAACAAGACAAGCTGGCAATAAAAATTAAGAATGCACTTGCCAAAGAGGATAAGAAAGAAGAAGGAAAGGAGAGCCTAAAGGATCAAGAAAATAAGTTTGCATTAGTAATGAAAGATCTCCAAATAAGATCCCAAGGAACAAGAGGCTATTAAAGCTTCAATACAGATGTCGAGTGGAAATACACCTAAGAAGAAATCACAAAAGAAAAAGGAGAAATATCCATGAGGTACATGGGTTACACTTGATGAAGTTATAGTGATTCTGAAGTGAGACATTGATAACTTGACATATGAGCAGATGCAAATCTTGCAAGATCTTTTGAAGAAGAAAAGCAAGAAAGAAGAGTTAAGGAGAGAGCATCAACAGAAACAAGTTTTCCATGAAATCAAATGTATATTCATAGAAGCCTTTGAAATGGATGATTTCAATGAATCCTCACCTATTTTGGAACAACTGGTTCAAATTGTTAAGAAGGTGAATAGCGATGATAGTGAATAAAATGAGAAACTTATGCAGTGGTCCGAAAGAAATTTTGAGACAAAGGTACTTGAAAAAGTCTCAACCAAGATAGCAGTAAAATAGGGAGAACTTTCTACCTTAGTGACTAATTTAGAAGAGCTTGTGTAGAATGTTCATTCTCTATGCAAGAAGCTATGTAATGTAGAAATTTTTAGTAAGGAAAATCAAGAATTGATTGATAAACTACAACTAGACTTGAAGTCTACCGGTCATTCACTAAGCATGGATGCAAGCTCCAGTTCCATTCATTTCACAAGGGAGATTAGATGAGTTGATGGCTAATGATAGGTGAATAAGAAATAAGATAATTTCTATACAGACTATGTTAATAACTCATCTTGAGGTTATGGAGAAATAATTAGTGTTAGCAAAGGAGTTAATACAAAGAGATCCTCATCTCTCTATTGCTGAGAGTTTAGTTGATCTAGCTGCCCATCGAGAAATAAAAATACAGGTTTCAAAGTCTGTCAGGTCAGGATGGGACAATGCCTTAGGAATGATAATGCAACTCTCTAAACTATTATTGGATAAGTATTTTCTTACCCCTACCCCCAGTAGCTTCAAGTGACAAAAACAAGGGGGAAATGACATGTCATGACATGAAATGACTTAAAGGGAAATTATATGACTTAAAGGGAGATGACATGAGTAACACATGGAGAAGAAACAAAGAAAGGTATGACATACTATTTTTTAATGTATATATTCAGCGTATGTTAAGACTCAAGAGTCATATGTATATAGAATCTTTTAAAGACTGAGTCAAATTCTTAGGGGGAGTATTCAAACTCAAACTACTAAGTACTCTTTTGTAATTTAAAAGTCATGACAAAGTGTTTTTGCCACTATGGTCAAAGAGGGAGATTGTTGATCTCTAAGTTTTTTTGTCCATTAGTGTCTAGCACTTACTCAATTTATAGGCAATGTTGGTCACACATCACTATGACCGAGCTATCTTGTAAAGGTTGAGTCATGAATAAACTTGTATAGTTATCGAGAAATAGTTACTATCGATAAAGTTAGTGGTCACCGAGTACTTCATTAGTCACTGAGAAGTTTATGTTGAGTTGTATAGAAGAGTTAGTGTCAAGCACCAGTATATGAAGAATGGTAAATTTCAAGCATCAGAGACATCATATGTTGAGCAAGCAAGTTTTGACATATTTGTTTTTTATGGCACAAACACCTAGGTAAACCATTTTGGCCGACATCTACGCAAGATTTAATGTTTTTTGGGGGAATCAAGGACTTTATTATGCCTTGTATTTCTAATCATTAATCCCTATGTAAGCCATGCAACCTATCAGAAAAATGTAATGATTAAGCGGCATAAGTAGAGAAACTAGATCATTGATCTTGATCTAGGAGGTTGATTAGATGTTTATATAAGATGAGATCTTAATCCTAAAACAATGTATTTATGGATGGATGTAATGAAGGATATCTCATGTATGTAGAGTAGAGAAGTATTTTGATATAGGTAGAGATCAGTCAGAGTGACCAAGAAAATTAGTGAAGGACATAACAAAGCTATATTTGATTTAGGAGATCAAACAAGCATTGGAAGGATAAGATCTGTTATTAGCATTCATAGTGCAAAATAAGGGATTGGGTATTGATACGTTATAGTAGGTGAATCAAGGTAAATCTCTTAACATAGTGGTCCTCACAGGCCTATTTAAATCTTTTAACTAAGTGCTTACTTTGTTGTAAGTTTTAAATATTGTAATCAAGGTAGATTGTATAAGTATGTAAGCTCTTAACAGAGTAGACCTCTCATAGGGTAGATCATTAGAAATGATCAAACTTTATAGCCCTAACATGAAAACTTTAATACTGTAGTAGTGAAGATTTTTGGGTGTCATCCCCACCCCAGTTTTACCTTTCAAGGGTTTATGGGTAACCAAAATATTTATGTTATATGTTTCATTTGATGGTTGTGATTAGATTTCTAGATCTATTTCAGTATTAAATTTATTTTTTATGATATGTAAGTTGAATTTATGTCAAAGTGGAAGTAGTAGTGAATATTTGATTCACCACCCCCCCCTCTTAGTATCTCACTTTCCCATATTAGATTTCCAACATGATTGTGTTGTTCAGTGCAATGAAATAAAATGAATGATTTTAATGATGTCCACGAGACCAAAAAGTCTAAGGGACCAAAGTGCCCACAACCTTAAGAAATTTTCGTATTCCTTTCTGATTCTGATCTTCTCTTATGAAGCTTAACCAAAACCCTAGCAAGGAAAAAAAATATGAGGAAGCACAAACATATTTTGAAGAGATGATAGATGAAGGAATAACACCTTATCCCTATACATGTGTATTTTTTAAGAAGCTTCTTCTCACTGCAAGGAAGAAATTAATTGTGTAAGTGCTTGCAGAAAAAATGTAGAAGTCTACATCTCATTCAATCCAACAACTTTCAAAAATGATGAAGAGAAAGACAAATAATAAATATGATTAGAGAAAGGTCAAGATAGAAAAATAAATAGGTAGTTCAAAAGCCATACATATTCAGGAAAAGAATCGTTTAGATGATCCTATAGAAAAATAAATATTTTATAATAATACTTGCATTTGTTGTCTTTTGGTTGTAGTTTTAATTCATTATATTAAATGCATACTTCCATTATTGGATTCACAAGAATTGAAAGTTAGTTTAAAAGGAGAAATAGAGTTGTACCTTGTTGTTCTATTTGGTGATACTATTTTGCTAGAGGAAGGTGGGATTGGGCTCTTCTTTATAGAAATGAATTTGATACCTTTCTATGAAAAGGTGCATGATTGATGAAACTATTAAAATTCCTACTACATTACTTGTTTCTATACATACTTATTTATTTGCATTCCATTTTTAAGCATTTTCTTTCAAAGCTCTAGACAGTTTGTAAAAGAATCCAAACATTCTATAAACTAATGAGATGGGCTAGGAGAGGTGTTAAATTGACTAGAAACTTTAATTTCAGTGTAAAATTTCATAATTTTGAGATGTCCAACCTCCTAGCTTGGGCAATTCTAAGTGGTTTTTGAGGTGTATTGAAAGAATATTGTAATAAGCTCAAGGAAGCTAATATGGCTATGGTTTGGTGGAAGCTAAAAAAAGGTGGAGTGACGCCTTATTTGGAAAAGCTACATGGGTTTGACAAGAAAATCACTCAAAATTTTGCAGAAGGCTGGAAAAATAACATGGTCACCATTGAAGGGAGAATGGTGGAGATTACTATGGAGCTTATTGCTGAAGTTACGGGAATCCCCAATGAAGGAGAGAAGTTTTACAGGAATCACAAGATATCAGATACGACAGCTAAAAAGTTCCCAAAATTTGCAAAGGAAAAGGTACAAGGATACCATTAACATTCCCTATTATCTTCATACTTCTTTGGTTAAAAGCATTAATGATCATAAGTGTTCTCCTAAGAAGGTTATTAAGCATGAGGGCTTGATCCTTTTGATTTATGAGCATATCAAGAGAACTATCCCCAACCCAAGCTCTACTCCTTCCTTTGGAAAGAGTAAAAGGAGCCCTATGAATCCTAAGTCTGGGTATGCTAAGCAAAAGGTAGAGGACAATATGGGAAGTAGCTCAAATAAAATGTGCTCGAAAGTGACTAAGACTGAGGATAAATTAGAGGGTTCTGAGACAGAGGATTCTAATGAAGATGTTGCTGAAGATACCCAGGAGATGCAAAGCACTGGCAAGGAGGGGGAAGAGACTGATGATTTTGATACTATGTTTGACCTTGAAGAGCACAAGGAGGAGATTAACAATAAGAATTTAGAGGAGGAGAACAAGGAGATAACTGGGGGGCTCAGCTAAAAGATGAGGCTCACCTGAAGGGTACTGATGACTCATAAGTGTGGGGGGATGATACTAAGCCCATGTGTACTAAGGATAAGGACACTGCTGAAGCTGAGGACCCTGAGAAAAATATTCAGGAAAGTATAGCTGAGGAGAAAGGTGAAGCCATAGAAGAGGCCAATTTGGAAGGTACTGTGGTGCATAATTCCCATAGCCTGGAAGAACTATTTGACACTCCTATTCAGTATACAGAGAAGAAGAAGAATGATAGGGATTTTAATAAGGAGGTTCCCATTATGGATTATTTTGTTGCTGGTATGAGGCATGATGTGCCTGTCTCTCAAGATTCTGAGGACAACATTCACGAGGGTAGTGATGACTCTAGTGAATGGAAGGCTAGAGAGTCCTCCATCAAGCTTATCTTCAAAGATTTTAATGATAGGGAAGAAGTGACTACTAGTGTATTGTAGATGGCCAAAGATGAGGCCATTTATTCCTTTAGATTCAACAAATAGTGCTTTCATGAAATTAAAAGGCTCCATTTAAAAAGTAGGAAGCTTGAAGCTAACAATGCCATCCTCCATGAGAAAGTTGAGTCTTTTTGCTGATATAAAGGAAAGAATGGATAAAATTGATAATACTCTTATCAATATCCTCCAGCATAGTATGGACAGTATGAAGGCTTCCAACACCAACCTCAAGGATCTAGTTAACTTGCTAGATACTGCTTTAGAGGATGATACTGATGTTAGGAATGCTCTTCTGCTAGATAGTGGTGGCCCTAGTTCTCAGACCCGTGGGAGAAAAAAATACCCTATGGTGAAGAAGAGCCTGAAGAAGCTAAAAAATGTTATTGGGAGGATGGATAACATCCAGGCCAAGATGGAGAAGACGCTGGATGAGAAAGCTGGGGTACTTAATGTGGATGCTTAGTTTGGTTTTCCTATTGGTTTTTTGTGATTCCTGTTGTCTTTTTGTTTGGGTTTCTATCCCTTTTAACACTATATATGTAGCCCCTTATATGGGCAGGTTGATTTTGTTTGCCTCTTTTTTTTTGTGCTTTCTTCTTCCGATATTTTGATCTTTAAGCTGTAAAGGGTTTTGGGTCCCTTCAAAACCTATTTTTTCCAGTAATTAGAACTAAGAGGGGGGGTAAATCAATTATCCTCAGGTCTAGATGTACCAATTTAACTTTCTAGCTCTTCAACAAACTCATATCTAATCATCTTTCAACTTGGTCTCTATAGCATATACCAACAACATTAAACTTGTATTCCACTTTCCTAAAGTAATTAACTTGCAAAATATAAAACTTTCAAAAACATTCACATCAAATAATATTCACAAAAGTATAACACTAGTATTTATAGTAGATACCCAATTTGGGGAAAACCACTTGTGACATGCTATTGATTTTTCACTCTTCTTAAGTGAGCTCTATGAGAAGCCAACCCGGTTAAAGGTTTACAATACACACTATTAGGTGTGACTTGGTTAAAGGATTTAATCACCCTATTAAGAGTGGTCTAGTTAGAGGACTTAAGAACATTCCATCAGAATGTCACCTTCATTAAAAGATTTATACAATAAGTGTTAGGTCAGCCTTGATTAAAGGATTTAGAATGATACAATGGTTAGAAAGTAACAGTAGGTTATGATCTAAAAAATATACAACTCACTTTGCAAATATACAACTCAATTTCAAAATACTGCAAGTAGGTATTTTAACATTTGAGAACACGATGGTTCAAAAATAGAAAAAAATAGTAAAGCTTATCAAAACAATTAAAAATTTATATTTAATACTAGAGGAGAGAGTTATCTTCAAGAGTTTGTAATTTATTTTCTGAATGGTGTAGATTTGATAGGGGAAATTTGGTGCGAGATGAAAACTGTCGATTTTAGGTATGTTCAACTTTGAGTAGTTATAACAGAGAAAATATAAATTGAAAACTAATTTTTCTTCTTTTCTGCACTAGCTATACATTTTATCTATGACATATTTTGAAATCAAAGGAAAAAAAATTGTTTGCATATACTTTTTATGTACGAACAAGACCCTCATTTTTCAACAAGTAAAAAATGGACTTAAAATTTTTTAAAACTATGTGAATTCTTGTTCAAAAAAAAATTAAAAAATTATAGGCATAAACTTCATCCACTTTTACACATTTCATTAGTTTACATCATCTCCAAATTTTAAACATAAATGCCTTTTTTATGTCGTTAAAGTTAAAAGTTTTGTGTGTTGTTGACCTTTTCCTTTATAAAAGTGTAACATAGCTTTGTACTTTTACCCCATCTTGATTAAAGGATTTATATAATGAGTGTTAGGTCAACCTTGATTAAAGGATTTAGAATGATACAATGGTTATAAAGTAACAATAGGTTATGATCTGAAAAATATACAATTCACTTTGCAAATATAGATCCACTTCAGTCATATGTTGATTTATTGGCTGACCTTCATTTCCATCTCCATCTCTGATATGCTCAGAATTCTCTTCAAGAAATCACCACAACTCTATTCAGCTCTTCACAGCTTCACCTCCAGCCTTATGCTTAGAGTCATCAGTCAATAACATCAACCTCTTCTCTATACTATAACCTCTTAATTAGGTTATTCGTATACCTCCTTGATCAGGTTGATTAATATTTTGTCACTTAATCTCTTATGTATATCTTAGGTTTAGGTCAGATTCATCAAATCCTTCCATCATTATGCTCTCCTTAGTTTCCTTCTAAATACATCTCCAAAATTCTCTTTGAATTCATAAGAAAATAATTTATCATGCATTAAATGCTTCATACCATTCATTAATAATATCAACACATTTTACATATCCCAAGAATTCAACTATGTCGGTTGGGATTCTCAAATTTTTCTCAAAATGTAAATTATTGACGCTCGGTCAATACTATGTTCATCTCCTCAGTCATTATTGTGTATATCGATCATCGCTAACACTTTCCTTCTTGGTAAACACTATATTTTTCTTAGGAATTATCTATCACTTGGCAATTACTGATGTTTGATCGACACTATATTTTATCATCATATACTGGCACTCAGTCGACACTAACATCACTCAGCTTAAACTATATTTCTTCACTTTTTCTTAGTTAAGCCTACATTTCCAGTCTATTCACTTGGTAAGAAACACACTACCTTGTTAATGTGCTAACTAATCAAGTACCCATTGAAGTATCACATAACTCAACCTTTTCATAGGTCCTCTTGTTATCTCCTCTTTTTAAATCCTCTTCATTAATCAAAAGATATGGTACTCTCTTGGATAGCAACTGTCTTACTAGTTAAGGTTTGACATCAATGACAATATAACAATTATTTCAATTGTAGTTTCCAACAATCTCCCTCTTTGGCATTTATGGAAACACCACATGAACATCACATGGTTCACCATACAATTGAAACTCTTTGTGCAATAGATCTTTATTAATATACTTAGCTTCATTCTGATTCACATCCAACACATCCAAGTACTAGATCCCTATTGGATAAATTTAGCTTTATCTGTTCATTTCATCTCTTTCTTATTCCCATGTTGTATCTCTCTCTTAATTAATCTTTCCCTTTATTGATTTTTTTTTCATGCCGTAGCTTTCTCTCTAAATCTTTCCCTCTTTGACAACAATACCAAAGAAACTTGTATCTGTCACTTACTGTAAAGAATTAAAAAAATTATTATTTTTGGTTTAGTTATTGTTGATGTGTTCATCAACATGTAAATAATATCCTTTACATATAAAAGAATTGGGGAATGTAAGATTCTCTTCTTAACCCCAAATTCCTAAAGGAAAGATCCAAATTGATAAACCAAAATAAAATGGTTAATGCATAAATGAATCAATCGATTAGTAATAAGAAGAAAGAGGAAAATCTTATATTCCATTTTGGAAGAGAGTATTAAAATTTTAATTAAAATGAATTGAAGACAAATACTAACCTCAAAGTATAGAAGATCCGAAATTTCTATTTCTAGTGTCTGTACTGTGTTTGTGGAAATTTTGCAACTTGCCCTGGCCTGGAAACATAGAGACAGAGAATACCCAGAAATATTTTTCTTTTCTGATCCAAGTCGACCTTGACCCAAATACAAGGGTGCAATCGTGCTCCTTTATGTTGACCTTGACTTGGACTACTCCGATGGAAATTCTATTTGTGGATCTCAAAAGTTTTTCAAAAAGGGTATCCAAATCTATTCTGTAATTTGCTCTTTTCTACCTGCACCTACAAGAAAAATGGTTTTATTGTTTGGATGAGGGGTTTGCCTTGGTCAATCCCTGATTTTGGAATTAACCTTGAAATAGAATTGAAATTGTAGTAATAAACAAACTAAATAGAGCAATTCACCTTGCTTATGTTGAAACCCTTGTGGAGGATTCGAATCCTTGAATCAACAAGTATGGATGCTCCAAATGGATGTAGAATTATAGAATGTAGGATGTCACAAATCAATTTTCTTTAGATATTCAACACCAATCTTGAATGGATCTTGGAATAGGGAGAAGCTTGAATGGATATGGATGGAGAAATCTTCAACAAGAGGGCTCCATAGAGCTTGAATCCTTCAATGGCTACCAATGGATCTCCTTGATGAATTGAATCTTGAATACTTGAATGCTTGAATGCTCACTTTGATAAATTATGCATAGATGATCCTCCTTTTTCTTTCCTTCTCTTTTCCTCCCTTTTCTTTCCTTCTCTTTTCCTCCTTAAAATGAGAGGAGAAGGCTTCCTTATATACTATTGTAGGACACCAACTTCTAGAGAGGTTGACATATGAGAAATAAATTCCCATTAGGCTCATACCATTACAAGTGGACCTATATTAAATGTCTTTTAAGAGTCACCATTTTAAAGCCTGAAACAGCCGACCTGAAAGCAAGAAAGAATTCTTTCCAAACCCCAACATCCAAAAATATTTGGAATTTGAAATTTAGACCCTGGGTCAAGGTCAAGGTTGATCTTGACCCAGAAGGTTGACCTTGACCCTAAGGTCAAGAACCTCAAAATATCAGACCAAGATACCAGAAATAGGTAGGAAAGAATTGGAAAATAGGGCAAGATAGGAAAAATGCCAGATCCAAGTCAAAGACCCATTCAAGGCATTTGACATGACCCCAAACCACTTACTTGGAGGGCTAAACCAATCCTAAATGGAAGTGCTTCCATTTTCCAATGATACACTTACATCTTTACCATGTTGATGTTTTCATGTCAGCTATGTATGCTGTATACTCCCTCTTTCATCTTTCTTATGACTGATTATCATCTTTTCTTTACTTCTCACAACCCTTGGCAACTCCTAAAGTGTGACCTCTTCTACATCAATTTATAAGATATTCTAATTAGCACATTTGATGCAGTGCTCCTATATTCTTCTATGTGGCATTAGTTAGAAGAATCACTCTTAATTTACCTCTAAGGTATTCATGAGCATCTTTAGGTAATGCATTTTTTAATATATATACTAGTTGTTCCTTTGTATTCACATATTCCAATCTCACTTCTTTGTCTTGAACCAACTCTCTCAAGTAATGATACTTGATAGCAATATGCTTAGTCTTAGTGTGCATAATAGGATTCTTTGATATGTTAATAGCACTTGTGTTATCATAGAAAATAAAAACTAGCTCAGTGATTTCCTCCTTCATGCCTTTTAACAATTGCTTCATCCACACTAAATTTGAACAATTCACTACAGCTACTACATAATCAGCTTATGTTGTAGATTGGAAAATGTAGTTCTATTTCTTTCTTTTCCAAGAGACTAATCTCTTTTTCCTATAAAGAATGCTCTGCCACTTGTACTCTTTCTTTCATCAATATTTCCAGCTAAATCTGCATTAGTGTAAAGTTTCAGGTCAAACTTATCATTCTTCTTGTAATACAATGCATAGTCCTTTGTTCCTTTTAGATATATCAATATCCTTTTCACTTCCATCATGTGACTCTCTTTAGGATTTTTACAAAATCCTACAACAATCCCTACTACTAAGGAAATATTTGGTCTGCTATGGACTGTCAACACCTAGAAAAAATTTAATGGCATTATCCTTTTTCTTCTGGTCTCTGCAGTCATTTTTCAAGTCTCTACCTTAAACCCTTGGTTCAAAATTTTGAAAATATAGCCATTGGTAGGAAAAACCCTTTGTAATGCCTTGGACTCATTCTAATTCTTCATTACCTTTTTGGCCCCTTAAGTGATCATATAATGCATGTGCGCATTTCATCTCTTCGTTAGTCGCATGATCACTTAGTCCTTGGTAGTTAACTTTTCTTTTCTATGATTACGCGACTATGTGTTCACTTAATATCTTAAAGTCTAGTGGTTACCATCAAATATTATGCAACCCAGCGAAGCAACTTGTTTTCCTTCAGTCACTGAATCATGAAGTGGTTGGCCCTTTTCATAGATGTGTTACATGTGGACTGGTCATTAGTTAATAATACAGGTGGCAGCTTGTGAGTTGATAGAGGCTGATAAAGTGCTAGTGGGACCTAACATCTTGGTCTCCTTTTGATCTTGTGGCGAGTGTAAGAGCGTAAAGAATATTCCTCCCCTATCAGATCTTGTGACATCCATTGATTTAGCATCTAACCAAGGCTTGTCACTGGGTCCACTGCCAACTATGCTAAGAGGGCATTTTGCCATTGGTTAATGGGGATGGTGAGTTGGATATAACATGTTAGGCGGGCCTAGTATCTCAATCGGCTAAGATTCCAGATCGATGGTTGGCGTGTAAGCGCATAGAATCTTTTGAGTCTTTCAGATCTTGCACCGGCCATCTGATCTTCCAGGCAATATAATGTTCTCTATGGGTCCATAATGACACATGTTCATAGTTGGCGGTCTCTTATTGGTCCACAAGGTAATGACTTGGCACTTGTCAGTGGGACCTGGTTTCTAGATGTGTCAGAGGGTCCTGACAATGTCAGTGAATCAATGAATGATGTAAGTTCTTATCAGATGTGTCAGAAGCTTGAGATTATGTGGCAACCGCTGATTTCTTTTAGTGTCAGAGGGTTGTCAGGGTAGGGGGGAGATTCTAGATTAATGGCAAACATATAATCTGATGGGATCTTCTGACTGCATGAGATTTTAAGATGGCCATCAATATTCTAGGTGGGCCAGGGTGGGGACTTGGTGATTCTGACAAAATGGTTTAGCGGCTCAACAAATATCTAATGGGTTTCACTCATTCATAGAAAAGGATAGCAGTGCTCTGATTTGACTGGCAATTTAGTGAACAAGCGTTCGCATAATCACTAACTAACTTGGCAGAGGTAAAAAGTGTTTCGCAAACTGGCAAAAACCTTCTATTGCTAGTTCGCTAATTAGGGGACCGAGGTTAAATGTTTCCCTTTGTTCGCTAGATCACTGAGTTAAGCTTGGGTTAGTGTTTTTATCTCATGAATAGGAAATGCATTGTTGCATGTTTGCTGGAGGTAAACCCAAGGTTGTAGTTGAGTTAAGACATAAAGGCCTGCGAAAGGGATGATCTAACAACTGCGACTTAAAGCTAATTGAGATTCAAATTTAGACCACTGATTTGCTGTTGGCACTTGGAAGTAGCCATTTATTTTCAAATTTGAATTTTTTGAGGGTTTCTTAGTGATAAAAAGGAGTACTTTTAATTATTTTAGAGGCTAGATTTGATTTGTTTGGTAGCACCAGTGGTTGTAGTGTGGTCCAGGGTGTGATGACCATTTGCAAGGGGGACTGTACCATTAAGAAATGAACAAGGAATGGCTTGAGGCATGTTGCAAGTGAAATGGTTAGATTAATGAGCATGGTGAATTGATGATTTTCACGTACTTCTTAGAATTTTTCTCATTCATGAAGATCATCCTTGATTTGATAGACCTTTACCTAGTTTTCCCTCCGAGAATTTTGATTTTTTGTTATAATTGGGGTTGGTGTAGTTGTTGAAACCCTAACCCTAGCTGTCTAAAGCTTGTTGCATCCTAGCCTATTTAGGATTCCAAGGCAGCTAGTGGTATATATGGTTGAAGTTTTGATTTTATGGAGGTTCCTTCTTCTGCAAATTTTTGAGGAGAACTGGTTCCATGAAGGGTCCTTTTCCTATAGATTTTCTCTACTTCTCTACATATAGGGTGCTCTTTTCTCCTTTGTTGGCTCAGAGAATATGATATGCATTGTAATTGATTTGTCTTATGTATGAGATTCAATATATTTCTACTGTTATCAGATTGTCTCCATTTGAGTTTTGAACTTAGTGATTGAAGCATCAAGGGTGTTTCCATCCTTCTATTTGCATTTCCTATGTGTCTAAAATAGAGTTATTTTCACAGAAGCAACTAGGTTTGGGATTGGTTTTCAGGTGTGTATGAACTAGGGTATCAAGGGTATCTCATGTTTGTCTTCCAGTGGATGCTGGTTAATGTATTACTTGTTTATGGGTCTCTTCTAAGGGGAGAGTTAATATCCTTTGAATAGGTGATAGCACATTTGGGTACATAGGTGGATTAGTGAAGTATGACCTGATTAATGGTGTATGATTGGTGTAAGGCATCAACATATTAGAATGTATTACTTTCTTACTTCATAGTTTTCTATTATAATGGGGTATTTGACTTTGTGGCCCATTGGACAAGGCACTGGTCTATGAGAGACTTAGTGTATCTTAGGAGCCCTCCCAACCCGACATCAAATCAAATACCTTTCCCTTTCATGTTGGTAGTAGTAGTAGGAGGTTCTTTCTAGTCTTCAGACTCATTCTATGCAAGTAGGGTTGTTGCATGTGAATTGGATTCATTAGGTTATAGGTTGCCTGAAGGGGTTTGAAGACTATTCCACAATAATCTATTTGCAGGCCTACTGTTTGTCATGAGGTGTTTTGAGTGTGCAGATAAGGCAATACCCACCTGAGTGATGTGGAGCTCAAAGAAGAAGGAGGATGTTCTCTATCCTCATCAATTGGATTATTTTCTTGTCAAACTTGAGTGCCTACCCTGAAAATCAAGCCCATCTATTGATTCAAGGTTGGTCCTGCAAGGAAAAGCTCCAACAAATTAGTGACTCTACTGGGGAAATGATAAATGATAGAAAATTTAAGATGTCCAATTCCTTGCTTTGCTAAACTATGGCAGAGTCTAGTTAGATGATCAAAGAGTCAGATATAAAAATAAAGCATTTGCTAATATCTTCTCAATATGTATTGAGCGGCGGCTCTGAAGTTTCTATTTGATCAGTGTAGTTCCTGGTAGACAGCATGATATCCTAGTGTAGTTTTGTATTGATTGGAAGAGGTACAAAGAAAGGTTAAAAAATTTCCTCTTCAAGGAGGTGGCGACTCTACAAACAAAGAACCTGATGGAGCCGCATGATAAGCTCTAGATCTACCCTGCCTTCCAGTCAACAAAGTCTTTTGCTGCAAAACTCTCAAGTATTTCTCAAAGATCTAAAATGTTTCCTTATTAAGTGATCAAGCACTAAGGAAAGGAATAAGGTGTGGAGTATGTAGGAAAGGTTCAGTGACAAAAGAAGATTAGTTTCAAGTATAGATTTCCTGTCACTAGTCATGAAGATTTTCAAGTGGGTGTGCAAAGCTGTAGCTAGTGATGGATGTTCATAGAGTTTCTTCTATTAGAGGATATGTGCCATTTTGTTATGATGACATACCTGGCTTCCCTAATAAGATCCTTGATGGAATTAGGAGATATTTACCAAAGTATAATAGGGACTAGCATCAGTCAACAAGGAAACATGTTCAGTGCTTTGTTGATGTGATGTGTGATTTTGATATTTGCCATGAAGACCTATGGATGAAATTGTTTGTTCAAACTTTAGAAGGTGATGCTAGAGACTGGTTCTCTTTTCTACCAACATGTTCAATCTCATCTTGGAGTGAGATGCATTCGGCCTTCATGGAGCAATTTGGAGAAAGGGTAAGCATATCTGATTCCTATGATAAGTTTTTAAAGATTCATATTGAGAATGATAAACTTGTTCCTCATTTCAATATTAGATTTGCTAAAGTATTGAATGATATCCTTGAAAATTATAGACCCAATGATCAAGTATGTATGAATGTCTACTTTGATGCATTTGATAAGAAAATGAATTACTTACTGAGGGATAAAGAACCTAGGTCATTATATCAGGCATTTATAATTGCAATGGATATTGAAAAAAAATTGACGTATGGATTGACCAGAGCTCATTTTTCCATGAATGTGTGTCGATATAATGAATATGAAAGACAAGAAGATTTTAGTGTTGATACCACATTTCCAAATCAGTGTATCAACACTTCTACTATAGTTTGTAATCAGGTTGAAATGTCAAATCAAGATGAGTGTATAAATGTTTTTGAGTCTTTTGCTACTGATGAGACATGTGTTCAGGATGCTACAGCAGTAAGATATATTCTAGAGACCTTGGTAGAATTGAGCAGTGTGATGGTGTTTTGAGTTGTAAATTTGCCACTGCAGTCAGTTCTTATAATTTTGATTATGAGCATGATTTTGCTAGTGTTTCTAGGCATGAGGTTGCTGCTTCTATATCTCAATGTTATACAAATGAAGAGGTTGAAAGTTATGTCTCTAATGATGAGTTTGAAGTTGCTGCACAAGATGAGGAATGTGATTCACAGGCATATCAGTCATAGTTTGAGGAACATAGTGCTGAAAGTAGTTACTCAAGTGAGAGTGATGAAGGTAGTGATGTGGAGGTGTCTTCATATGAATTAGATGCAACATGGGAGGAGGAAAGTAATGATGGAAGTAAACACTCCTTTATTAGTGAAGGTTTGTTTTCACTTTCTAAATCTGAAAATGATAGTGCATCTCAATTTGTACACTATACAAATTAGCTTGTGTATGAAGATGTTGAGAGTGATTTGTCCTCAAAGTTTGAAGATAAAGAAATGGTAATTCAATGTGATATCAGTGCGGATGAACATGAAGATTTGAGTAAAAGGTTATCTAATGGTCCTGCATTAGATAATGAGGCTGCAACATATAATAGAGAGTTTAGGAGTGAGCCATGGTTTTTCTATGATGGTTTTCCTAAACAAGATAATGAAGAAGATATAACTATGGACACTATATGCTTGGTAGATGATGTTGATTGTGAAGCTTCATATAGTTCTGATTTTTATTTGTGTGCTGAGAATGTCCATGGAGATGAAATGGGTAGTGAGTTTAAAGTGTTTTCTAATACTTTATATGATGAGGACTATGATGATGATCAGCCCATTTTTTGTCATAATGTGCAACAAGGAGTATTACATGGAATTATTAACCCATTGTTTGAAGAACAAATGGAGGTCTCAAATGTTACATAATTTGATAATGATGACATGTGTAAGTATAAACTAGATTGTTCTTTTGAGCTCCAGCTAGCTGCACCTAAGGATATGCAAAGTCAAGGTATGAATTAGGATTTTTATCAAATAAAGTATGTGACTTTTGCATTTCAGATTGATGGCATACATGAATTAGTAGAGAGAGAACAATTTCAATTTGATGATAATATTCATGAGCATGCTAAGTTTTACTTTCATAGTGAGCAAGATGGTGAAAGTGTTTTAAGTTTTTATATGCACTATGAAGGTGAAGATAAAGATTTTGTTTTGCCTAAAGGGCTGATTGAAAGTATTGATATGCCTGGTCAAAAAAATGGGAATAAAGTATCCAGTTTACCTCAAGAAGAAAGAAGTGAAAACCAAATTTTTGACAGGGGCAAAGATTGGTTCAGGTTTTGAGGTTTCAAACTTTTTGTAAAATATGTACACTTTGTGTATAGTTTCGCTTCCTATTTTCCCTGGTGTGTTCCCTATGTTTTTTGAGGTCTCTATTCCCTTTTTTTTTCAATAGGTGGTCTACTTTTCCTAGAGATCTGAATTCTTGCATGGACACAAGTTTCCCATCATCCCCAACTAGAGCCACTGTTAGCACCTAGAAAAAATTTCATGGCCTTAGCCCTTTTCTTCTAGTCTCTGCAGTCATTTTTCAAGTCTTTGCCTGAAACCTTTGGTTCAAAATTTTGAAAATATAGCCATTGGTAGGAAAAACCCTTTGTAATGCCTTTGCCTCATTCTAACTCTTCATTACCTTTTTGGCTAGTTAAGTGATCATATAACACATGTGCACATTTCATCTCTTCGTTAGTCACATGATCGCTTAGTCCCTGGTGGTTAACTTTTCTTTTCTGTGATTACGTGACTATGTGTTCACTTAATATCTTGAAGTCTAGAGGTTACCACCAAATATTATGCGACCTGGCGAAGCAGCTTGTTTTCCTTTAGTCACTGAATCATGAAGTCGTTGGCCCTTTTCAGAGATGTGTTACATGTGGACCAGTCGTCAGATAATAATATGGGTGGCAACTTGTGATTTGATAAAGGTTGATGAAGTGCCAGTGGGACCCAACATCTTGGTCTCCTTTTGATCTTGCGGATGGCATAAGAGCGTAAAGAATATTCCTCCCCTATCAGATCTTGTGACATCTATTGATTTAGCATCTAACCAAGGGTTGTCAGTGGGTTCACTACCAGCTATGCTGAGAGGGCATTTTCACATTGGTTAAAAGGGATGGTGAGTTGGATATAACATGTCAGGTGAGCCTAGTATCTCAATTGGCTAAGATTCCAAATCGACGGTTGGCGCGTAAGCACATAGAATCTTTTAAGTCTTTCAGATCTTGCGCCAACCATCTGATCTTCAAGGTGATATAATGTTCTCTATGGGTCCATAATGACACGTGTTCAAAGTTGGTAGTCTCTTATTGGTCCATGAGGTAATGACTTAGTGCTTGTCAGTGGGACCTAGTTTCTGGATGTGTTAGAGGGTCCTGACACTGTCAGTGAATCAATGAATGGTGTAAGTTCTTATTAGATGTGTCAAAAGCTTGAGATTATGCGACATCCACTAATTTCTTTCAGTGTCAGAGGGTTGTTAGGGCAAGGAGGAGATTCTAGATCAGTGGTAGGCATATAATCTGATGGGATCTTCTAACTGCATGAGATTTTAAGATGGTCGCTGATCTTCTAGGCGGGCCAGGGTGGGGACTTGGCGATTGTAATAAAATGGTTTAGCAGCTTGAGAAATATCTAATGGGTTTCACTCATTCATAGAAAAGGATAGCGGTGCTCTGATTTGACTGGCAATTCAACAAACAAGCATTCACATAATCGCTAACTAACTTGGTAGAGGTAAAAAGTGTTTCACGAATTGGCATAAACCTTCTATCACCAGTTTGCTAATTAGGGGACTGAGGTTAAATGTTTCCCTTTGTTCGCTAGATCACTGAGTTAAGCTTGGGTTAGTGTTTTTATCTCATGAATAGGAAATGCCTTGTCGCATGTTCAATGGAGGTAAACCCAGGGTCATAGTTGAGTTAAGACATAAAGGCCCATGAAAGTGATGATCTAATCACTGTGACTTAAAGCTAATCGAGATTCAAATTTAGACTACTGATTTGCTGCTGGCACTTGGAAGTAGGCATTTATTTTCAAATTTGAATTTTCTGAGGGTTTCTCAATGATAGAAAGGACTCTTTTTAATTGTTTTAGAGGCAGGATTTGATTTGTTTGGTAGCCTCGGTGGTTGTAGTGTGGTCCAGGGTGTGATGACCATTTGCAGGGGGACTGTACTATCAAGAAATGAACAAGGAATGGCTTGAGGTGTGTTGCAGGTGAAATGGTCAGATTAATGAGCATGGTGAATTGATGATTTTCCTATACTTCTCAGAATTTTTCTTATTCATGAAGATCATCCTTGATTTAACAGACCTGTACTTGGTTTTCCCTCTGAGAACTTTGATTTTTTGTTGTAATTGGGGTTGGTGTAGTTATTGAAACCCTAACCCTAGCTGTCTGAAGCCTGTTGCATCCTAGCCTATTTAGGATTCCAAGGCAGCTAGTGGTATATATGGTTGAAGTTTTGATTTTATGGAGGTTCCTTCTTCTGCAAATTTTTGAGGAGAACTGGTTCCATGAAGTGTCCTTTTCCTATATATTTTCTCTACTTCTCTGCATATAGGGTGCTCTTTTCTTCTTTGTTGGCTCAGAGAATATGATATGCATTGTAATTGATTTGTCTTATGTATGAGATTCAATATATTTCTACTATTATTAGATTGTCTCCATTTGAGTTTCCGACTTATTGATTGAAACATCAAGGGTGTTTCCATCCTTCTATTTGCATTTCCTATGTGTCTGGAATAGAGTTGTTTTCACAGAAGCAACTAGGTTTGGGATTGGCTTTCAAGTGTGTATGAACTAGGGTATCAAGGGTATCTCATGTTTGTCTTCTAGTGGATGTTGGTTAATGTATTACTTGTTTATGGGTCTCTTCTAAGGGGAGAGTTAATAGCCTTTGAATAGGTGATAGCACATTTGGGTACATAGGTGGATTATTGAAGTATGACCTGATTAATGGTGTATGATTGGTATAAGGCATCAACATATTAGAACTTATTGCTTTCTTATTTCATAGCTATCTATTATAATGGGGTATTTGACTCTGTGGCCCATTAGAAAAGGCACTTTTCTATGAGAGACTTAGTGTATCTTAGGAGCCCTTCCAACCCAACATCAAATCAAATACCTTTTCCTTTCATGTTGGTAGTAGTAGTAGGAGGTTCTTTCTAGTCTTCAGGCTCATTTTATGCAAGTAGGGTTGTTGCATGTGAATTGGCTTCATTGGGGTATAGGTTGCCTCAAGGGGTTTGAAGACTATTCCACAATAATCTATTTGCAAGCCTACTATTTGTCATGAGGTGTTTTGAGTGTGCAAATAAGGCAATACCTGCCTGAGTGATGTGGAGCTCAAAGAAGAAGGAGGATGTTCTCTATCCTCATCAATTGGATTGTTTTCTTGTCAAACTTGAGTGCCTACCTTGAGAATCAAGCCCATCTATTGATTCAAGTTTGGCCCTGCAAGGAAAAACTCCAACATGGACAATATATTGTAGCTTTCCAATCATGGATCTATACAAGGTTTGATGCACTTCAGTTGTATCATCAGTTTTAGATAACTTTTGGCTAGTAGTCATCGATGTACTTACTAGTTTGGAATCTTCCATACCAAAATTTTTTAGTAGCTCCTTAACATATTTAGACTGAGTAATATAGATACCTTTCTTCATCTGATAGACTTGAAAACCAACAAAGAATTTGATCTCACCAAACATAGACATTTCAAATTCAGTTTGCATCTCATTTGAAAAGTTTTGACATAGGGAATCTTGTCCTCCAAATATCATATCATCAACAAATATTTTAGCTAAAAAAATCTCTTTTACCTTTTTTAGTCTTCATATATAGATTGCTATTATCTTTTGCCCTTACAAATCCAGTCTTTATCAAATAGTTATGCACTCTTTCACACCATGCTCTGGGGGCTTGTTTCAATCCATACAGTTCCTTGTGTAGCTTGAAAACCATATTATTCTTTCTTGTGTCAAAAAATCCTTCTGGTTATTCAATGTATACTTATTTTTCCAATATCCCATTGAGAAATGCAGATTTAACATCTATTTGATATACTTTGAATCCTTTATAAGCATCATATGCAAGTAGATTCATCACTCCAAATATTGCAGGGTATGTGCAAGATCAAAAGGGGTCAAAAAGTGGTGATGTGAAAAATATTCACTTTTCACTCATCCAAAAGCACATGAAAATGCTTGTTGACTTTTTAGTAGGCCTGGGTGTCAGTACACCTAGGAAAACTTGACACCAAAGCATAGGCCTAATTGGGTACATGATAACATATCAGGTACCCAATATGTACCTGATACCTGTGGCATAAATTTGAAACCCGCAAGCCCTTTTCTTCATTTATTTTCACATTTTTTGCTTGCAATAACAACTTGAAATATCATATACATGATATATTTTTGGGTATCTAATTTTGGAAACAACAAATTCAACTCCCCAGCATATTCGGTAAGTAAATTATTTATTTATTTTAATTATTTTATTTTATTTTCATGCTAAATGTAGTTTTTTGTTGAAATAGGGTTTTATATTTATATTTGTAATAATATATGAAATCAGATTGAAATTTAGATTTGTTTTTTATTTAATCAGGCATGGCTGACAACAATGAAGAAAATAACCCTCACGCACCAAATAACAATCCCGCAAATAATCCCCCGTATCTAAACCCTCAATCTTTACAAGTTCTGATGCAAGATAATTTGAACACAATACGAGGTTTCCAAAACACATATCAAAATATACCTACATTAGGTCCCATGCTTGCCACATTAAATACAATTGTTGAAAATATTGA
>BSBK01014133.1:0-70000 GCA_027943335.1 Chamaecyparis obtusa
AATTTAAGTTATAACAGATCCTCTCATGAGACAACAGGTCGAATCGGGGTCGCTAGACATCTTAAGGGGTAATTAGGGTTTGTGAGGCAACTTCGGATGTACAGTGACCATTTGGAAGGCAATAGGGCATGTCCAAGGACCAATGTACCAAATTTTAATGACTTTTTCCTAGTCAAACTCGAAAAGGGTCCATGGGGTGCTATCAGGAGACCACATGTCCAATCAGTGTTGCTAGGCGTCTTAAGGGGTCATCAGGGCTCGTGAGACAACCTTTGATGCACAGTGACCATTTGGAACGCATTAGGACATGTCAAAGGACCTAACTCCACAATTTAGATGAATTTTGATTAGTCAAACTCAAAAAGGGTCCATGGGGTGCTGTTGGGAGACCATTGTGCGATTACGGTTGATACGTGACTTAAGCGGTCATCGGGGTTCCAAATGAAACTTTCAATTAATGGTGATCATTTGGAATGCATTAGGACATATCAAATGACCTACATACCAAATTGGATAAATTTTGCCTAGTAGAACTCGAAAGGGGTCCATGGGGTGCTCTCGGGAGACCACATGTCGAATCGGGGTCGGTAGGCCTGTTAAGAGGTCATTAGGGTTCCAAATGAAACTTCTATGGAATGGTGAACCTTTGGAATGCATTAAGATATGTCATAGGACCTATGTACCAAAATTTGGATGACTTTTTCCTAGTAAAACTCGAAAGGGGTCCATGGTGTGCTCTCAAGAGACCATGTGTCGAAATGGGGTGAGTAGGCCTGTTAAGGGGTCATTAGAGTTCCAAATAAAACTTTGATGGAATGGTGACCCTTTGGAATGCATTAGGACATGTCATAGGACCTACATACCAAATTTGGATGACTTTTTCCTAGTAGAACTCGAAAGGGGTCCATGGGGTGCTCTTAGGAGACCACATGTTGAAATAGGGTCGATAGGCCTGTTAAGGGGTCATTAGGGTTACAAATGCAACTTGGATAGAATGGTGACCCTTTGGAACACATTAGGACATGTTAGAGGACCTATGTACCAAATTTGTATGACTTTTTCCTAGTAGAACTCAAAAAGGGTCCATGAGGTTCTTTGAGGAGACCACATGTCGAATTAGGGTCGGTAAGCCTATTAAGGGGTCATTAGGGTTCCAAATGTGACTTTGATGGAACGGTGACCCATTGGAATGCATTGGGACATGTTAGAGAACCTATGCACCAAATTTGGATAACTTTTTTCTAGTACAACTCAAAAGGGGTCCATGGGGTGGTCTCGGGAGACCACATGTCGAATCATGGTGTGTAGGCCTGTTAAGGGGTCATTAGGGTTCTAAATGCAACTTCTATGGAATGGTGACCCTTTCAAATTCATTAAGACATGTCAGAGGACCTATGTACCAAATTTGGATGACTTTTTCTTAGGAAAATGCAAAAGGGGTCCATAAGGAGCTCTCAGGAGACCACATGTCGAAATGAGGTCAATAGGCATGTTAAGGGGTCATTAGGGTTTGAAATGCAACTTCTATGGAACCATGACCCTTTGGAATGCATTAGGACTCTCTAGGAGTCAAAAGGGGTCAGGGGGACTCCCTAGGGGTCCTAACGTGTACTAGGACCCCTAGGGAGTCCCCGTGACCCCTTTTGACACATTGAAATGCTCAAGTGTGTCTTAAGGGGTCCTTTTGAATCCCTAGGGTTCCTACTGTGTGATAAGGTGTACTAGGACCCCTATGGAGTCATCATGACCCCTCTTGACACATTGGAATGCTCAAGTGTGTCTTAAGGGGTCCTACAACCCCTTAAGACACACTTGAGCATTCCAATGTGTCAAAAGGGGTCACGATGAATCCCTAGGAGTTCTACTATGCTTTATCACATGTTATGACCCCCAGGGAGTCCTCGTGACCCCTTTTGACACATTGGAATGCTCAAGTGTGTCTTAACGGGTCCTATGACCCCTTATGATAGACTAGAGAATTTCAATGTGTCAAAAAGGGTCACGATGATTCCCTACGGGTCCTAGGACACTTTATCATGTGATAGGACACCTAGGGAGTCCCCGTGACCCCTTTTGACACATTGGAATGCTCTAGTGTGTCTTAAGGGGTTTTAGGACCCCTTAAGACACACTTGAGCGTACCAATGTGTCAAAAGAGGTCACGGGGACTCCCTAGGTGTCCTATTACGTGTTAGGACCCTTAGGGAGTCCCCCTGACCCCTTCTGACACATTGGAATACTCAAGTGTGCCTTAAGGGGTTATAGGACCCCTTAAGACACACTTGAGCTTTCCAATGTGTCAAAAGGGTCATGGGGACTCCGTAGGGGTCCTAGTATGCTTTATCACGTGTTAGGACACCTAGGGAGTCCCCCTGACCCCTTTTGACACATTGGAATGCTCAAGTGTGCCTTAGGGGATTCTAAGACCCTTAAGGCACACTTGAACATTCCCATGTGTCAAAAGGGGTCAGGGGGACTCCCTAGGGGTCATAACGCATACTAGGACCTCTAGGGAGTTCCCGTGACCCCTTTTGACACATTGGAATGCTCAAATGTGTCTTAAGGGGTCCTTTTGACTCCCTAGGGTTCCTAACATGTGATAAGGCATACTAGGACCCCTAGGGAGTCATCGTGACCCCTTTTGACATATTGCAACACTCTAGTGTGTCTTAAGGGGTTGTAGGACCCCTTAAGACACACTAGAGCATTCCAATGTGTCAAAAGGGGTCATGGGGACCCCCTAGGTGTCCTAGTATGTGTTAGGACCCTTAGGGAGTCCCCTTGACCCCTTTTGACACATTGGAATGCTCAAGTGTGCCTTAAGGGGTCGTAGGACCCCTTAAGGCCCACTTGAGCATTCCAATGTGTCAAAAGGGGTCACGGGGACTCCCTAGGTGTCCTAAAGCATGATAAAGTGTAATAGGACCCCTAAGGAGTCCTTGTGACCCCTTTTGACACATTGGAATGCTCAAGTGTTCCTTCAGGGGTCGTAGGACCCCTTAAGGCACACTTGAGCATTCCAATGTGTCAAAAGGGGTCACGAGGACTCCCTAGGTGTCCTAGTATGTGTTAGGACCCCTGAGGAGACCACCTGACCCCATTTGACACATTGGAATGCTCAAGGGTGCCTTAAGGGGTCGTAGGACCCCTTAAGATACACTTGAGCATTCCAATGTGTGAAAAGGTGTCACAGGGACTCCTTAGGGGTCCTAGTACACTTTATCACATGTTAGGACACCTAGGGAGTCCCCGTGACCCCTTTTTACACATTGGAACACTCAAGTGTGCATTAAGGGGTCGTAGGACCCCTTAAGACACACTTGAGCATTCCAATGTGTGAAAAGGGGTCACGGGGACTCCTTAGGGATCCTAGTATGCTTTATCACATGTTTGGACACCTAGGGAGTCCCCGTGACCCCTTTTGACTTATTGGAACGCTCAAGTGTTCCTTAAAGGGTCCTTAAGGTACACTTGAGTATTCCAATGTGTCAAAAGGGGTCACGGGGACTCCCTAGGTGTCGTAACATGTGATAAAGCGTACGCATTAGGACACCTAAGGAGTCCTCATGACCCCTTTTGACACATTGGAATGCTCAAGTGTGCCTTAAGGGGTCCTACAATCCCTTAAGGCACACTTGAGCATTCCCATATGTCAAAAGGGGTCATGGGGACTCCCTAGGTGTCCTAACGCGTGATAAAGTGTACTAGGACCGCTAAGCAGTCCCCGTGACCCCTTTTGACACATTTCAATGTTCAAGTGTGTCTTAAGGGGTGGAAGGACCCCTTAAGACACACTTGGGTGTTGCAATGTGTCACAAGGGGTCACGATGACTCCCTAGGGGTCCTATTATGCTTTATCACGCATTAGGACACCTAGGGAGTCCCCGTGACCCTTTTTGACACATTGGAATGCTCAAGTGTTCCTTAAGGGGTCGTAGGACCCCTTAAGACACACTTGAGTGTTCCAATGTGTGAAAAGGGTTCACAGGGACTCCTTAGGGGTCCTTGTATTCTTTATCATGTGTTAGGACACCTAGGAAGTCCCTGTGACCCCTTTTGACACATTGGAACACTCAAGTGTGCCTGAAGGGGTCCTACAATCCCTTAAGGCACACTTGAGCATTCAATTGTGTCAAAAGGGGTCACGAGGACTCCCTAGGGGTCCTAACATGTGATAACACATACTAGGACCCGTAAGGAGTCCGTGTGACCCCTTTTGACACATTTCAACACTCAAGTGTGTCTTAAGGGGTCGAAGGACTCCTTAAGACACACTTGAGCATTGTAATGTGTCAAGAGGGGTCACGGGGACTCCCTAGGTGTCCTAACATGTGATAAAGAATACTTGGACACCTAAGGAGTCCCCATGACCCCTTTTCAAACATTGGAATGCTCAACTATGTCTTAAGGGGTCCTACGACCCCTTAAGGAACACTTGAACATTCCAATGTGCTCAAAAGTGGTCATGGGGACTCCTTAGGGGTCCTAGTACACTTTATCATGCGTTAGGACACCAAGGGAGTCCCCCTGACCCCTTTTGACACATTGGAATGCTCAAGTGTGCCTTAAGGGGTCCTATGACCCCTTAAGGCACACTTGAGCATTCCAGTGTGTCAAAAGGGGTCAGGGGGACACCCTAGGGGTCCTAACACGTACTAGGACCCCTAGGGAGTCTCCGTGACCCCTTTTGACACATTGGAATGCTCAAGTGTGTCTTAAGGGATCCTTTTGACTACCTAGGGTTCCTAATGCATGATAAGGCATACTAGGACCCCTAGGGAGTCATTGTGATCCATTTTGACACATTGCAACACTCTAGTGTGTCTTAAGGGGTCGTAGGTCCCCTTAAGACACACTAGAGAATTTTAATATGTGAAAAGGGGTCACGAGGACTCCCCAAGTGTCCTAGTATGTGTTAGGAACCTTACGGAGTCCCCCTGACCCCTTTTGACACATTGGAATGCTCAAGTGTGCCTTAAGGGGTTGTAGGACCCCTTAAGGCACACTTGAGTGTTCCAATGTGTTGAAAGGGGTCACGGGGACTCCCTAGGTGTCCACACCTGTGATAAAGCATACTAGGTCCCCTAAGGAGTCCACGTGACCCCTTTTGACACATTGCAATGCTCAAGTGTGTCTTAAGGGGTCGAAGGACCCCTTAAGACACACTAGAGCATTCTAATGTGTCAAAAGGGGTCACGGGGACTCCCTAGGTGTCCTAGTATGTGTTAGGACCCTTAGGGAGTCCCCCTGACCCCTTTTGACACATTGGAATGCTCAAGTGTGCCTTAAGGGGTCATAGGACCCCTTAGGGCACACTTGAGCATTCCAATGTGTCAAAAGGGGTCATGGGGACTCCCTAGGTGTCCTAACGCGTGATAAAGCGTACACATTAGGACACCTAGGGAGTCCTCATGACCCCTTTTGACACATTGGAATGCTTAAGTGTGCCTTAAGGGGTCCTACGACCCCTTAAGGCACACTTGAGCATTCCAATGTATCAAATGGGGTCACAAGGACTCCTTGGGTGTCCTAGTACGCGTTAGGACCTCTAAGGAGTCCCCTTGACCCCTTTTGACACATTGGAATGCTGAAGGGTGCCTTAAGGGGTCGCAGGACCCCTTAAGACACACTTGAGTAGTCCAATGTGTGAAAAGGGGTCATGGGGACTCCTTAGGTGTCCTAGTACGCTTTATTACATGTTAGGACACCTAGGGAGTCCTTGTGACCCCTTTTGACACATTGGAGTGCTCAAGTGTGCCTTAAGGGGTCGTAGGACCCCTTAAGACACACTTGAGTGTTCGAATGTGTGAAAAAGGGTCATGGGGACTCCTTAGGGGCGCTAGTATGCTTTATCACGTGTTAGGATACCTAGGGAGTCCCCGTGACCCCTTTTGACACATTGGAATGCTCAAGTGTGCCTTAAGGGGTCGTAGGACCCCTTAAGACACATTTGAGTGTTTCAATGTGTCAAAAGGGGTCACGATGACTCCCTAGGGGTCCGAGTACACTTTATCATGCATTAGGACCTGTAGGGAGTCCCCCTGACCCCTTTTGACATATTGGAATGCTCAAGTGTGTCTTAAGGGGTCCTAAAACCCCTTATGACACACTAGAGTATTCCAATGTGTCAATAGGGGTCACGATGATTCCCTAGGGGTTCTAGTATGCTTTATCATGAGTTAGGACACCTAGGGAGTGCCCGTGACCCCTTTTGACATATTGGAATGCTTAAGTGTGCCTTAAGGGGTTGTAGGACCCCTTAACACACACTTGAGCATTTCAATGTGTGAAAAGGGGTCACGGGGACTCCCTAGGGGTCCTAGTATGCTTTATCACGCGTTAGGACCCCTAGGGAGTCCCCGTGACCCCTTTTGACACATTGGAATGCTCAAGTGTTCCTTAAGGGGTTGAAGGACCCCTTAAGTCACACTTGAGCGTTCCAATGTGTGAAAAGGGGTCACGGGGACTCGGGGTCGGTAGGCCTGTTAAGTGGTCAATAGGGTTTAGAATGTAACTTTGATGGAATGGTGACCCTTTGGAATGCATTAGATAATGTTAGAGGACCTACATACCAAATTTGGATGACTTTTGCCTAGTAGAACTCGAAAGGGGTCCATGGGCTGCTCTCGGGAGACCACATGAAGAAACGGGGTCCGTAGGCCTGTTGAGGGGTCATTAGGGTTTTAAATGCAACTTCAATGGAATGGTGACCCTTTCTAACACATTAGAACATATCAGAGCACCTACATACCAAATTTGGATGATTTTTTCCTAGCAGAATGCGAAAGGGGTCCATTGGGTGCTCTTGGGATACCTCATGTTGTATTGGGGTTGGTAGGCCTATCAAAGGGTCATTAGGATTAGAAATGAAACTTTGATGGAATGATGACCCTATGTGCCAAATATGGACATCTTTTGCCAAGTAGAGCTTAAAAGGGGTCCATGGGGTGGTCTCGGGAGACCACATGTCGAATCGAGGTCGGTAGGCTTGTTAAGGGGTCATTAGGGTTACAAATGCAACTTGGATAGAATGGTGACCCTTTGGAACACATTAGGACATGTTAGAGGACCTATGTACCAAATTTGTATGACTTTTTCCTATTAGAACTCAAAAAGAGTCCATGGGGTTCTCTGAGGAGACCACATGTCGAATCAGGGTCGGTAGGCCTGTTAAGGGGTCATTAAGGTTCCAAATGTGACTTTGATGAAATGGTGACCCTTTGGAATGCATTAAGACATGTCAGAGGACATACATACCAAATTTGGATGACTTTTTTCTAGTAGAACTCAAAAGGGGTCCATGGGGTGGTCTCGGGAGACCACATGTCAAATCATGGTGTGTAGGCCTGTTAAGGGGTCATTAGGGTTGTAAATGCAACTTCTATGGAACGGTGACCCTTTCAAATTCATTAAGACATGTTAGAAGATCTATGTACCAAATTTGGATGACTTTTTTCTAGTAGAATGCAAAAGGGGTCCATGGGGAGCTCTCGGGAGACCACATGTCAAAATGGGGTCAGTAGGCATGTTAAGTGGTCATTAGGGTTTGAAATGCAACTTCTATGGAACCGTGACCCTTTAGAATGCATTAGGACTCCCTAGGGGTCAAAAGGGGTCAGGGGGACTCCCTAGGGGTCCTAACACGTACTAGGAGCTCTAGGGGGTCCCCTTGACTCCTTTTGACACATTGAAATGCTCAAGTGTGTCTTAAGGTGTCCTTTTGACTCCCTAGGGTTCCTAACATGTGATAAGGCATACTAGGACCCCTAGGGAGTCATCATGACCCCTTTTGACACATTGGAATTCTTAAGTGTGTCTTAAGGGGTCCTACAACCCCTTATGACACACTAGAGCATTCCAATGTGTCAAAAGGGGTCATGATGATTCACTAGGGGTCCTAGTACACTTTATCACGTGTTAGGACACCTAGGGAGTTCCTGTGATGCCTTTGACAAATTGGAATACTCTAGTGTGTCTTAAGGGGTCGTAGGACCCCTTATGACACACTAGAGCATTCCAATGTGTCAAAAGGGGTCACGATGATTCCCTAGGGGTCCTAGGATAGCTAGGGAGTCCCCATGACCCCTTTTCACACATTAGAATGCTCAAGTGTGTCTTAAGGGGTCTTATGACCCCTTAAGACACACTTGAGCATTCTAATGTGTGAAAAGGGGTCATGGGGACTCCTTAGGGGTCCTAGTACACTTTATCGCACGTTAGGACACCTAGGGAGTCCCCGTGACCCCTTTTGACACATTGGAATGCTCAAGTTTGCCTTAAAGGGTCCTAACATGTGATAAAGCATACTAGGACCCTTAGGGAATCATCGTGACCTCTTTTGACACATTGGAATGCTCTAGTGTGTCATAAGGGGTCGTAGGACCACTTAAGACACACTTGAGCATTTCAATGTGTCAAAAGGGGTCACAAGGACTCCCTAGAGGTCCTAATGTGTGATAAGGTGTACTAAGACCCCTAGGGAGTCATCGTGACCCCTTTTGACACATTAGAATGCTTAAGTGTGTCTTAGGAGGTCACGATGACTCCCTAGGGGTCCTAGTACACTTTATCATGCGTTAGGAACCCTAGGGAGTCAAAAGGACCCCTTATGATAGACTTGAGTGTTCCAATGTGTCAAAAGGGGTCACAGGGACTCCCTAGGTGTCCTAACACATGATAAAGCATACTAGGACCCCTAGGGAATCATCGTGACCCCTTTTGACACATTGTGATCCCTGGGGAGTCCCCATGACCCCTTATCACACGTTAGGACCCCTAGGGAGTCTCTCTCTGCCTCTAGTGAACTATTCTTCAAATCGTCCATTTTTGCATAGCTAGGGTTTACGATGCTTGTAAAAGGCACATTTAATACAAATATTTAGCCGACCACATTAGTACATATATAATATACATTATATATATCATATGCCTCTTTTTATATATATTATATACATAAATATATGTAAAAGTTCAATTGTTTTCATTTGCTCCCGCCATTTTTTCATCAGTTGGGGAATATCGGGTACCTGATATTTTCGGGTACCCAATTTTTTCCAGGCAATATTTGACAAAAAATATTCTCTGTCCCCACAAAGTAGACAATCATGGGATTTTATACTTTTTTCACGCGTTGCAAAACAAAAAATGTGATTTGGGGCCCATTGTTTGATTTTTGTTGACTTGTGGTTTCACCATGGGAAGCACCAGTCGTCGAAAGGCTAAACGTAAGAGGAAGCTGATAGATGACAAAATTCAAGCATATAGGGAAAAAGATAAGGAAAATCACCGAAGAAGGAGAGAAGGTATGTTAACCATTAATCAAGGTGACCCCGTAAATGTAGTTGTAAGTGAAGAGGATGTTCAATTTGAAAATGCACATATGGAGATTGAAAATGTAGACTTTGGGAATGAAAATGTTACACAAGAATGACATGAATGTTATACATCTCCAAATTATATGCGAAATGAAGTCCCTTGTAATAAAGATAATCAATCTTCAAATTCGGGGCTTTCAAAAACACCTAAATGGTTAATTGAAATTGAGGAGAACATTATGAATAATTGGGAAGGAAAGAGGTCACATAGAACTATTAGGTTGTGGGCTTCAAGACTTTATGATCAATTTTTTCAAAACAAGACATTGGTTGAGAAATGTCAAATTTTTGTGCAGTTTTTAAAGATGCAAAAGATAGACCTGTGCTTGTGAAATTAAAGATTCATGTGAACAAAAAAATGGAGAGAAATGCCATTGTTGTGAAAAATCTTTTCAATGCTCTCAATAACATTGGGAAGACTAGCAGAGAAAAAGACAAGAGAGTTGCTTGGAGGGTTATTACAACCTCCTTAGTAAGTCATCAGTTGAGAAAGGCTCGTTTGATGAGACAAACTTGTGTTGACTTCAATATAGACCATAAAACTTTGGGTAGAGCACTTACAAGAAGAGAAAGACTTGATGATCTGCTTCAAATTGATACATGGGCTTATGGTGGGAGACTTCGACGTTTTGATAAGAAGCTAACAGACGTTGTCAAGGATGAAATTCAACAATTTTGGGATGCTAACTCAAGAGTGTCACGAAATGTGAAGGATGTCTTGAAGTTGAGAGTTGGCAATCGAGACCGCACTCCACATCCTAAACATTATGTGGAGGTAAGTCAAACAATGTTATATTAAAAATTTTGTGAGACACATCCAACATTGAAAATATCACAAAGGTCTTTTGAATCCGTGAAGCCATTTCATTGTGTACCCCTTAAGATTCGAAATACATGTTGTTGCAAATATCATGTTGAGTTTTTAATGCATCATGAATTATTACGGTCCATTCATTCTAAATTGCATACTAATGAAATGCTAGAGGATTGTGGTGCAAGTGGTCTTCCCAAATCATCAAGAGACTTGCTAGATCAATTTTTATGTCATAGATATGATGGTTGTTTATTTTATAAAAAAAATTACTTAAATGCCAAGTGCTGAGAATGTGGTGGCTTGTCCAAGTTTAGAACATGTTTTCATGAGGGTTTGGAACACAATTTTGGAAAGACACTCATCCAAAAAAAGGTATATGAAATAGTGAAATATACATTGAAGAGTGGAGGTGAAGGCTCTAGATGTGAGTTAGTTGCAAAAGAATACAATGTTGCTGATTTTATCTCAGATTTCAAGAAAAATCTTTTTTACAAGTATGCAAGGCATAGTCATAGGTCTCAATGGTTGGATCAACAATTCAAGACATGTAAGGACACTTTCCCCATTGGAACTATTATATCCATTGTAGACTTTGCGGAGAACTATACATTGCAGCCCCAAAATGAGACTCAAGCTCAATATTACAATTCGATTCAGGTTGCTATTTTTGTACACATCACATATAGACATTCCCCTGATAGCACAAAAGATGAGTGAAAGATAATGAGAGAGTACCATTTTTATATGAGTGACAACAAGTCTCACTCTCATGAGTTTGTTCAACATTGTTTCCAGAACTATTTTGACTTCTTGCAAGAAAATGGTATTGCTATGGATAGGCATCTCATTTGGTCGGATAATTGCACTGGTCAATTTAAGAATGCCTGAATGTTTTATTGGTTGTGTAGAATGCATGTGGAGAGAGGTGTACCTCATATTTGGAGTTTTTTTGAGTCAGGGCATGGGAAAGGGGAGCATGACAAAGCAGGTGCGTGTATCAAGAGATCTCTAGTTAAGGAGCAATTAAGGATTTCAGGTGCTATACTTCTTGATGCTCATTCTATTGTTGATTGGTGTACTTTAGCATTGTCATAGGGGGGGACTCTTGATTCTACACTGCATAGACTCTTTTGGTTGGTTGAGGACGGAACTATAGGAGATAGATTGGATTGTCAAACAGTGAAAGACTCTTCAAAAATGCATTCATTCTGAAGCTCCAATAGTAGTACATGGACCATTTGGACATGAGAGTTGGCTTGTTTTTGCCCCATGTGTTTTCAGTATGATTGGGATCATTGCGAGTCAAGTGAGTGGGTGGATACATGGGTTCCACAGTATCTGACTCCTTTATCTTTGACACTCTCTATAAGAAATGATGACATGGACACTTTAGTTGACTATGACCATCTTTCAGATCATTTGAAGCCAGGAGATGTTTTTGCATTGGTTGCACCATAGGAGAATGATGAGAGGTCAAATTATTGGTTAGCACGTTGTCTACAAGGTAAACAAAAGCTTGTACAACTAATGACAGATGGTGATGGGTTCACATATCCTACTAGTTTAGTTGTTGTTGCGGGAACATGGCTACAAACATACATGATTAGAAAGAATAGAGTTCCTACATTTAAAGACTATGAGAAGCACAAAACTATTCTTATGTATTCACACCTTGTTATAGCAACAAATGTCAAGTTGTCAAAGCATCAAGGAAGACCAAAGACAAAAGAACTTTGGACTATTACTACTGCTGATCATGAAGCACTATTGGAGACCCTGAAGCAAAGAGATGACCCTTCAGGAACACTTGACTAGGTAATAAGTTAACTTAGTGCATTATTTTCTAAGTTTGTTAAGCTTAATTTCAATACATTAATTTGACCTTTCTTAGATTGTATTTTGAGTCAATAAACTTGGTTTTGTATGTGGAATGTAACTTGTGTAGGAGCACCTATGAAGACACCTATGGTCACCATGGATCCAATTAGAGATAGTAGGACAAAAGGATCCTTAATGGTTAACTGAGATCTTTTGAAGCCTATAATGGCAATTTGTAACAATCAATTTGATTTAAAAGTTAAATGTCCTAAAACTCTTCATAAGGACTTATGACCAAAATCATGTATGGGTGGCCAATAGTGCCAAGAAGAGATCTTACATGTCATAAACTTATGTCATTTGCATGGTTTGAATTCTTACATGTTTGATTGTTGTTTGTAATGCTTTAAGGATATTATTTTTTATCAAATTTAACAAGCTTAATCATGATTAATTTCACAGTTCAAATTTCAAACATACCACTAACAGTTAGTTGAAAGTGGCTCGTATCTCAGACCTCATGAGAGGTATTGACAAATTGTCAGGTGCTATGTGATCATGTTTTTGAAATCTACAATAACCTCTCTCGGTTTTGGGCAATTCAACTTTGTTTGTATTTGGCAAGGCAATGTCAATCATTGCAAAAACTTGTAGTGAGGGTCAGTTGAAAGTGGCTCAACAGTGTATCTTTCAAACCGTCCAACCTAGCATCAAACCATCTACTCCATCAGCTCCAGTTGACTGGGTAAATGCCAGTGACAACCCCATTCTACCCATAGAGTCACAAAAATGCTCGCGACCACGCTCGACCCAAGTGACCCCAAGGTGCACTAGGCATGATTGGGTAGTGATCTTCTAGGGCTCATATCTTGGACCTTGTGAGAGCTATCAACAAAATGTCAGGTGCTACAGGATCATGTTTTTGAGGTCTATAATAACCTCTCTCAGTTTTGGGCGATTCGACTTTGTTTGCATTTGGCAAGGCAATCTCAGTCGATGCCAAAAATTAGAGTGAGGGTCAGTTGAAAGTGGCTCAGTAGCGTATCTTTCAAACCATTTGACCTAGGATTGAACCATCTACTCCATCAGCTCGAGTTCGCTGGGTAAACACTAGTGACAACCCCATTCTACCCACAGAGTCACGAAAATGCTCGTGACCACGCTCGACCCAAGTGACCCCAAGGTGCACTAAGCATGATTGGGCAGCGATCTTCTAGGGCTCGTATCTTGGACCTCGTGAGAGCTATCAAAAAACTATTAGGTGCTACAAGATTGTGTTTTTGAGGTCTAAAATAACCTCTCTCAGTTTTGGGCGATCCAAATTTGTTTGCATTTGGCAAGGTGATCTCAGTCGATGCCAAAACTTGTAGTGAGGGTCAGTTGAAAGTGGCTCAGCAGCGTATCTTTCAAACCATCCAACCTGGCATCCAACCATCTACTCCATCAGCTCTGGTTGGATGGGTAAATGCCAGTGACAACCCCATTCTACCCACAGAGTCATGAAAATGCTCGCGACCACGCCCGACCCAAGTGACCCCAAGGTGCACTAAGCATGATGGGGAAGTGATCTTTTGGGGCTCATATCTCAGACCTCGTGAGAGCTATTAGCAAACTATCAGGTGCTACTAGATTGCATTTTTGAGGTCTACAATAACCTCTCTAAGTTTTGGGTGATTCAACTTCATTTGTATTTGGCAATGCGATGTCAGTCGATGCCAAAACTTGCAGTGAGGGTCAATTGAAAGTGGCTCAGCAGCGTATCTTTCAAACCATCTAACCTGGCATCAAACCATCTACTCCATCAGCTCTGATTGGCTGGGTAAACACCAGTGACAACCCCATTCTACCCACAGAGTCATGAAAATGCTCGCGACCATGCTCGACCCAAGTGACCCCAAGGTGCACTAAGCACGATTGGGCAATGATCTTTTGGGGCTCGTATCTCAGACCTCGTGAGAGCTATCAAAAAACTATCAAGTGCTACAAGATCATGTTTTTGAGTTCTACAATAACCTCTCTTGATTTTGGGTGATTCAACTTTGTTTGCATTTGGCAAGGCAATCTCAGTCGATGCCAAAACTTGCAGTGAGGGTCAGTTGAAAGTGGCTCAGCTGTGTATCTTTCAAACCGTCTGACCTGGCATTGAACCATCTTCTCCATCAGCTCTGGTTGGCTGGGTAAATGCTAGTGACAACCCCATTCTACCCATAGAGTCATGAAAATGCTTGCGACCACGCTCAACCCAAGTGACCCCAAGGTGCACTAAGCATGATTGGGCAGCAATCTTCTGGGGCTCATATCTCGGACCTCATGAGAGATATCAAAAAACTATTAGGTGCTATAGGATCATGTTTTTGAGGTCTACAATATCCTCTCTTGGTTTTGGATGATTCGACTTCATTTGCATTTCACAAGGTGATCTCAGTCGATGCCAAAACGTCCAGTGAGGGTCAGTTGAAAGTGGCTCAACAGCATATCTTTCAAACCGTCTGACCTAGCATTGAACCATCTACTCCATTAGCTCCAGTTGGCTAGGTAAATTCCAGTGACAATCCCATTCTACCCACAGAGTCATGGAAACACTCACGACCACGCTCGACCCAAGTGACCCGAAGGTGCACTAAGCACGATTGGGCAGTGATCTTTTGGGGCTCGTATCTCAGACCTCGTGAGAGATATTGAAAAACTATTAGGTGCTACAAGATCATGTTTTTGAGGTCTACAATAACCTCTCTCGATTTTGGGTGATTCGACTTCATTTGCATTTGGCAAGGTGATCTCAGTCGATGCCAAAACTTGCAGCGAGGGTCAGTTGAAAGTGGCTTAGTAGCGTATATTTCAAACCATCAGACCTAGCATCGAACCATCTACTCCATCAGCTTTGGTTGGCCGGGTAAACACCAGTGACAACCCCATTCTACCCACATAGTCATGAAAATGCTCGCGACCACGCTTGACCCAAGTGACCCCAAGGTGCACTAAGCACGATTGGGAAATGATCTTCTAGGGCTCATATCTCAGACCTCATGAGAGCTATTGAAAAATTGTCATGTTCTACAGGATTGTGTTTTTAAGGTCTACAATAACCTCTCTCAGTTTTGGGTGATTCGACTTCATTTGCATTTGTCAAGGCGATCCCAGTCGATGCCAAAACTTGCAGTGAGGGTCAGTTGAAAGTGGCTCAGCAGCGTATCTTTCAAATCATCTGACCTGGCATCGAACCATCTCCTCCATCTACTCCAATTGGCCGGGTAAATGCCAGTGACAACCCCATTCTACCCACAGAGTCATGAAAATGCTCGCGACCACGCTTGACCCAAGTGACCCCAAGGTGCACTAAGCACGATTGGGTAGTGATCTTCTGGGGCTCATATCTTGGACCTCGTGATAGCTATTGACAAAATTTTATGTGCTATGGGATCATGTTTTCAAGGTCTACAATAAACTTTCTCAATTTTGGGTGATTTGACTTCATTTGCATTTGACAAGGCGATCTCAGTCGATGCTAAAACTTGCAATGAGGGTTAGTTGAAAGTGGCTCAACAGCATATCTTTCAAACCATCTGACCTAGCATCAAACCGTCTACTCCATCAGCTCTAGTTGGCTGGGTAAATGCCAGTGACAACCCCATTCTACCCATAGAGTCACGAAAATGCTCGCGACCACACTCGACCCAAGTGACCCTAAGGTGCACCAAGCATGATTTGGCAGTGATCTTCTGGGGCTCATATCTCAGACCTCGTGAGAACTATCAACAAAATGTTAGGTGCTATGGGATCATGTTTTTGAGGTCTACAATAACCTTTCTCAATTTTGGGCGATTCGACTTCATTTGCATTTGGCAAGGTGATCTCAGTCGATGCCAAAACTTGCAGTGAGGGTCAGTTGAAAGTTGCTCAGCAGTGTATCTTTGAAACTGTCCAACTTGGCAATAAACAGTCTACTCCATCAGCTCTGGTTGGCTGGGTAAATTCTAGTGACAACCCCATTCTACCCACAGAGTCACAGAAATGCTCGCAACCACGCTCGACCCAAGTGACCCCAAGGTGCACTAAGCATGATTGGGCAGTGATCTTCTGGGGCTAGTATCTCAGACCTCATGAGAGATATTAACAAACTGTTAGGTGCTATAGGATCATGTTTTTGAGGTCTACAATAACCTCTCTCAATTTTTGGCGATTTGACTTCGTTTGCATTTGGCAAGGTGATCTCAGTCGATGCCAAAACTTGCAGTGAGGGTCAGTTGAAAGTGGCTCAGCAGCGTATCTTTCAAACCGTCTGACCTGGCATCAAACCGTCTACTCCATCAGTTCTGTTTGGCCAGGTAAACACCAGTGACAACCCCATTCTACCCATAGAGTCACAAAAACACTCGCGACCACGCTCGACCCAAGTGACCCCAAGGTGCACTAAGCACGATTGGGCAGTGATCTTCTGGGGATCATATCTTGGACCTCGTGAGACCTATCGACAAAATGTTATGTGCTATGGGATCATGTTTTCAAGGTCTACAATAACCTTTCTCAATTTTGGGCGATTCGACTTCATTTTCATTTGGAAAGGTGATCTCAGTCGATGCTAAAACTTGTAGTGAGGGTCAGTTGAAAGTGGCTCAGCACCGTATCTTTCAAACCATCTGACCTAGCATCAAACCATCTACTCCATTGGCTCTGGTTGGCTGGGTAAACACCAGTGACAACCCCATTCTACCCACAGAGTCACGAAAATTCTCGCGACCACGCTCAACCCAAGTGACCCCAAGGTGCGCTAAGCATGATTTGGTAGTGATCTTTTGGGGCTCGTATCTCAGACCTCATGAGAGCTATCAAAAAATTGTTAGGTGCTACAGGATCATTTTTCTGAGGTCTACAATAACCTCTCTCAATTTTAGGCGATTCAAATTTATTTGCATTTTGCAAGGCGATCTCAGTCGATGCCAAAACTTGTAGTGAGGGTCAATTGAAAGTGGCTCAGCATTGTATGTTTCAAACCGTCTGACCTAACATCGAACTGTCTATTCCATCAGCTCTGGTTGGCTGGGTAAATGCCAGTGACAACCCCATTCTACCCACAGAGTTATGGAAATACTCACGACCACGCTCGACCCAAGTGACCCCAAGGTGCACTAAGCATGATTGGTCAGTGATCTTTTCAGTTGTTGGATTCATAGAGGACTGGGACTATATCAGTGGGAAACTCAAGAGTGATTTTCAATACCAAATTGATGATGCCTTCATGCTGCATGATAATGCAGTTCTTTGTGTTGACATTAGTCATGATTCAGAGATGTTGGCTTCAGGTTCACACAGTGGGAAAATTGAGGAGGACGTGCTCGCAATTGAATCCCAAAATACATATGTATGATGGCTTTGACAAAATATTTATTGGTGTCACTTGCATGAAGTGGTATGTTTGTGGAGAGCCAGAAATGACACGCTCTAGTTATAGCACCAAGTGTTCAATCAAAACATAGATGCATTAACACTTGTGTTGCAATAAGATCTAGATGGCACTATTCAGTAAATTAGTCCCTTCACATCTATCTCGTGTTTATGAATAGATGTTTGTAAGCCTTTATTGCTTTCAGGTTAAAAGCATTATCATTTATAGTTTAGTTGATTCATTGTAAATCCTGGACGGGGAGTTGTACTCGGATAATTCAAAGGGCGCTTACACTTCTCAATAGAAAAGTGACCCAACTATTGGTGTTGGTTGAGTCTTTTTGTTTGGGCTTTAAAGGTCATTTTGTAAGTGTTTCTTTTGAAGACAAATTTGTTCACCAACAAGAAGTTAAACCTCAAAAATAATAAGCTCCATGAATAGGGTATTCCAGAGTAAAGAAAAACAAATATAACTTCAACAAGATATAATTTAAATCATAATGATAATCATAGTCAAGATATAACTTCACCATTCAATTCCACAAACATGAATAATAAATATGTATATACAAAAGATGATGCAAATATAACATATAAATGAATATGTTCTATATATGTATCAAATGTATCAAAAGTATGTCCATATACAAATATGGCACATGCCATTTCAAAATGTCTACAAAATCAATGTTTTAAGGTGTATAATGTGGCATATATGCCATTTCAAAATGTGCCAAGTGTCATCTCTAAATGACCACAAAACTAAAACTGCATCCTATGCTGTAGGGGGATCATCAAAATGTAGCCTCTTTGAAGAAGTGTTGGGCTCTGATTGATCCTGCATAAAAAATGAGTTCAAACCAAAGTTAGATTGCTTACTTTATATGATTTGTACATACATATATATATATATATATATATATATATATATATATATATATATATATATATATATATATATATATATATATATATATATATATATATATATATATATATATATATATATATATATATATATATATATATATATATATATATATATATATATATATATATATATATATATATATATATATATATATATATATATACAATTCATAATTTTCAAACACTAATTTAATTAAAATTATAATTGAATACAAATAAATTTGTACCTGGTCTCTCGATGGCCTACCACGATCAGGTGTCCTAACATAAGTCCTAGGTAGCGAAGGGACCATGCTAACAATACCAACTCTAACCTATAAATATATATTTGCAATAATGAGATTAGTAGACTGGTGCAACATAGAGTAATAAATCTACAAAATAGGATGATAGTATAATAAAATTACAAATTGATTGAACTAAAATTAAAACTTACATCTAGTGATCCCTCCTCTAGAATAGTGGGCTGGGTCAACAAAGAAATGAAAGATTCTCGTGGGACCTTCCTCACAGTCGGAGTAACCTATGAGAGTAAAAAGATTGTCAATTATAGATCAATGTACTTCATCATAGCAACCCTAGTTACAAAATACAAATAACAATATGTAAAAGTCTACGTACAATCGGGCTATCACTCCGAATCGAGATGCCTATAACCCTACGCCACCGAACCGGTGTCGGGACATCATCAATAGCCACACCCTATACAATAAAATGCAAGTCCCCCTCCCACCCCCCACTAACGTTGCCTGTAGCCTGCAAGAACACAATAAGATGACAATATATATATTAGTAAATGTATGAATTTTATTGCTCTAATTGATAGAGATTTAAACATGTACACCAAATGATATAAAAAAACTAATGGGTTCATAATTTATAATATACCGTATAGTCATCAAGGCCAAATGAAATGGTCGAAAGTGTGGACTCATCCACCTATCTCACCTCCTCCTGTGTTATCGACTGAACATAAATGGAAAAAATATATATACATAAGTGCATGCAATCATTAAAACTAATCTAAATAAATAAATTATTTTTAAATTAAATAAGTCATGTGACAAATTTATTTATAATGTTTACTCTTATCATATCAATAGGAGTCAATGGCTCTACGTGAACCTCCTGAGCACTCTCATGAGATGTAGATGCTCCATGAGGTGTTGCAGCCTTTGCAGTAGCCTCTCCTATATCTCCCTCATCAATATCATGAAACTGATATATATTAGAATTAGTAAGTGATCCGAGGCACATATGCCCGCACATAATGCACATATGGGGCTCACATACATGTGAACTCTGACGAGATGTCGATGCGCTAGCAACATCCACAGGAGGCAACACTGACCTAGTCTGTGTGATCAACTGATCACTCAGTAAATGAATTGCCCTAATAGTCTATTCAGCAGCCTCTCTAATGATATCAGGATGCTGCACTGAAGGAGGGGGTGCAACATCAGTGGGGGGGACAAAGGTAGTGGCCTTTCAGCACTGGGAAGATGGCCTAGTCTAAGGAGCTCCTCTGCCTATGCCCATGTTGGGCCTCATACTCCAATAATCAACATGTTGACCAAGCACAAAATCAGCATACAATTTTTTAAGGAAATAAAATGCGACCTCCAAATTGCTATGTGGTGGTTTATCAAAAACCATCCACCAGAAATCCCAAAAGTTTGTGTGAATTGCTTCATTTGTGCACCATTTTATTGATAATTTGGGCTTTTTGGGGTCAACTGGTATTCCAGTTTTAGGATCGACAAAAAGGGTAGCTATATCTTCCTTAGTTATATTAAGGGCTGCAATCCCATCATGGTCAAACCCGTCATCAAATTGGTCGTGCATATCATCATGCCAATGAAGAGCAGCATTATGTTGTTGCGTGAGTGTGTCAATATTTCCAACAATTGTATTTAGTGTGGTAAGCATGGGAGCTAATATAGGTATATTTTGATACGTGTTTTGGAAACCTCGCATTGTGTTCAAATTTTCTTCTATCAAATCTTGTAAAGATTTAGGGTTTAGATATGGGGGATTGTTTTCAAGATTGTTATTTGGAGGGTTATTTTCTTCATTATTGTCAGCCATGCCTGATTAAATAAAAAACAAATCTAAGTTTCAAATATTATTACAAATATAAATACAAAACCTTATTTTTTAAAAAAACACTACATTTACAATCAAAATGAAAGAAATGAATAAAAATATACAATTAACTACTTACCAAATATGCTTGAAGTCGAATTTGACATTTTGAATATCAGGTATCCGAAAATATATCGGGTATCAGAAAACTGCGGCTAGAAAATGATAAAATCATGCTAGGAAATGAAGAATAGGGCTCGCGGGTGTGAGATATATGCCATAGTTATTAGGTACCCGATTAGGAATGTGCTTTGATGGTAGGCTTGCCCAGGTGTACTTTTTGGCCCCTCATCTTCTTGCACATACCCATATGCATGAAGAGCTAATTCAGTGATGAAGGAAGACTTGTGAGTACAGAGATCTGAAATTGTGATCTTGTGTAGTAGAGAGTGCAATTTTGGCATAGTGTGAAGGAGGTAATATATTTCATATTATTCTGTTGAATAATTCTAAGATCTTTTGGACAGTGGGTTCAGAGATCTTGCCTTGAAGCTATTTGGGCAGTGGGTCCTTCTGTCTTCCATAAACTCTTAATCGGGTTAGAATCTTTTAACGGGGATTCAAAATCTCCTAATAGGGATTTATATGTACTGAATGTATTTCATAAGACTCCTAACAGGGTCCATCCTCTAACAAGGAACTTTCATATTAGTGCATCATTTTGTGGGCATCATTCCCACCGGGGTTTACTCTTTTCAAGAGGTTCCCTAGTTAACATATCTTGTGTTAATGTGCAATTGTGTATGATTATCTTTCTATGGTTGATCAGTACATTGATTATATTATTTAAAGCTATTGAATGGATAAATTATCAGATAACTGATTCACCCCCCCCCCTCTCAGTTATCTTGGGGATCTTTACTTTCTAATAGAGGTGGGGGTGTCGGTGGCAAAGGTGCGGTGGTTGCTGGGGGCAGTGGCCATGGTGGCCACCGGGTGGTGCCTGGGTGGCTATGCCAAAAAGAATTTATTAAATTTTTTTAAATAAATAAATAAATTGTACAGTGTACGTGCCTTGTAGTGCATGCCAAGGTCGTACGGCCTTGGTACGCAAAAAAAAATTGTGACAGAGGCTAACTTGTCAAAAATGGACAAGTCTTATATGGATTTTTACTATCTCAGACCTTCTGGACACAACTGTGAGGTCCATTTGGGCCAAAAGTGCTCAAAAAAATACTGATCACCTCGAGATCTATGGTGGGGCCGATTGCAAAAAATTTTTCTCACAGATTCCAACTGTGTCCAAATTGGACAAATTTTATATGGATCTTGGGGTTCTTGAATGCTCTAAACACAACCATGAGGTCTGTTTGAAGCTAAGATGACCATAAAAATAGGTCCCCCATATCTGACAGGAAACCCTTTCTAAAAACATAGATCTGACGAACACAGCCAAATCTCTCAGGAAGAGGACAGGGGTAAGTAGATCTGAAGCTCTGATACCATGATGGAGTTGATGAAAACAACACATAGCTCCCAAGAACACCTATCACAAAAAGAGAGAGAAGAAAATAGCTATCGAGGCCTGATCGCATTTATCCACGAGAGAGGAGAAATCCTTGATGTGCAAAAACAAAAGTTGCAATCAATAATGAAATGTCAGAAAAGGTTACAAAGTGTTATGAGATCCATCCTTATAAAAGGAGATTAGAAACCCTAAGAAAGTAAAACCCTAGGTTGCATAATAATAATTAATAAAGTAATTAATTATTATATGCCTAAAGTTTTAGCTTAAGTAGAAAGAGGTAATAAGTGACTGAATAATTAAATCAATATGATTCAATTAATCAGTAAACACTTTATTACTCTAACAAATAAAACTCCACGCCACTAAACATTATGTATCTTGACTATAGTGTCGATCTGAACACTGTGTTCAAATTATCTGACATGAGTAAGAAAATTTATCCAAACATCATTTGAGTAAAGGTAATGTATTCTCTCTAAAAAGTCTAACAATATAAATTAGTCAACTTATTAGGAAAAAAATCTTTTTTTAAACAAAATACAAATTATTCCATTAAAATTAAAAATATCAAAAAATGCTTTAATTAAACAAAATAAAACACTAATCTAACTTAAAGAAAGAATAGATTAAATTAACAATAAAAGTACAAATGAAATTTCTTAATTTTTAATCTACATACTAATCATAATTATAAATCTAATTTAAAAACACAATTCCAATTAAATAAATTAAATTTTAATAATTTAACCATGCAAATTTTAATTTAATAATTCCCTAATCATTAAATATAAAAAAAATAATAAAATTATTTATCTAACATTAAAATTAAAATTGTTCAGAGAGATGGGAGAGGATTCGAGCGGGAAAGCCTCTTCAAATTTCAAGGTCAGCCATGGTGGTTTGGCTAATGGTTCTAGTTCTGGCATTGGTTTAGAGGATGTTTTGGACTTGAGTATGCATTTGTCACCAGTACCTGTACAGGATCTAGCATTGTAGATGTCAAATCATGCTCTGTTTGGTAAGAAGAATATTTCACTATGCCGGGTGGTCATGATTTCTCCCTCGATGGAAGTGTTTTCTGGCGCTTCACCTAAGGTGTGTGATTCTGCCTTAGGCTGTTATCATTTTCCTTTTCTAGGGGATATGAACGATAATGTCATTCTTTCTAAGGATCCACTAGTGGGGTAAAGTGGCATTCCTAGCCTTGTGAGTGCCGAAGTCAACCCTTCCACAACCAAAAAGTGGTCAGAAATTCTAGGAACCCGATTGGCAGGAAATTCTCCTTCTCTAGGAGAATCTGTTAAGGCATGCCTTCAAGAGGGTGAAGTCTCTATTTTTGTGCCTAAATCCTTGGTGGATCACTCAATTTCAGCTATGGATATTTCGTTGGTTGGTAAGTTTATGAGTCCTCGTCCTAACATTGAAGCAGTTAGATCTTTTGCTAAGAAAAGATGGACGTTGAAAGGCCAAGTATATATTGTAGCCCTTCCTAAAGGTTTTCTATCCTTCTCTTTGTCTAATAAGTAAGATCCAGATTATGTTTTATGTGGGGGCCCTTGGATGTTTGGTAGAACGATGATTGCTTTTCGAAAATGGTCTCCAAAGTGGGACTACTCTGATAACTTTTTCATGGCTACCCCGGTGTTGGTTAGGTTCCATGGTTAGCCTCTTGAATACTAGAATGAGGAAGTCCTTAAGGGTTTTCGGTTGACCCAATGACAACAACCAAGTCTAGACTGGTTTTTTCCAAGATTTGTGTCAACATTCACCAGTTTGACAATCTCCTCTATGTTATTTATATTAACTCCAAATTGGATATTTGGAAGCAGGAAATGGTTTTTGAATCCCTCCCTTTTGCTTTTTTTTTTGTCATAAAATGGACCACTAGGCTAAGCATTGTTTGAAGAAAGATCTTAAGGTTATTAAGCCCATGGGCCCTGATCCTAAGCCACAAAAGACTACCATACAAGTCTAGAAGGTGGTTAAGTCTCAATCTTTTGATGATTGTGTGAGTAACAATAAGGAAGATGCTATCTTGGAAGAAGTTGAAAAGGTGGACTCTAATGTTCTCCCAAACCTAGAGGAAAGGGAATGTGTTGAACTAGTTACTCACGTTACTAAATCTCTGGCTAATGCCCCTCTATAATGTATCCCTAGTGCGGGAAACCCCTTGATCCCACCTATTGTTGATAAGTGATTACCTATGGTGGTGTTGGTCCCTATCTAGATTGATATCTCAACCAAAGCTCAAGGTACTTACCATAGCACTTCAAAGGATAGTGATGCATTGGAGGAATTTGCCTTGCCTAATAATTCTAAAAAATTTGATGAGGATAATTTTTCTTTAGTGCATGATACTCACTCAGGGAGTAGCAATGAGGATCCTATTGCTCGTAATGATCTCTTAGATGAATGGAATGGAGATCCATGGTCTATTCAAATGGGGAAGAAACAAAGAAAAAAGAAGAACAATCCCTCTACCCATGGTTCCAAGAGTTTTCTTACCCGAAGAAAAACCGATATGGGATCTAAGGGTCTTAAGGCAGATGTCTGATCTCATAAAAAACTCAAGGAAAAATCACCAACAAAGAGATTAGAGAAAGAGAAAGTAAGAAGGATATTGTAGATGGCAAGCAATTGACCATCCAAGGAGTTTGTACCCCGGTCAAGAAATGAAAATCATTTTGTGGAATATCATAGGGTTGAATGCCCCTCATAAGAAAGATATTCTAAGGAATCTAGTAAGAGATCATAACCTTGATATCATTCTTGTTCAAGAAACTAAGATGGTGAAAGATAAGGTGGAAAAAATTAGAATCTTAAAAAATGGAGGTGTTGCTAGCTCAAGCTCTGAAGGGGCTTTAGGAGGGGTCACCTTCTTTTGGAATCAAACTATTTTAGAGGGGTAGTGATAGATGATAACCTAAACTGATTAAGCATAAAAAAAATTCATATTAAGTTTGACTTTGAATTGGTCACTACTAATATTTATGCCCCTAATTCTAAAGTATGTAGGACTCAATTTTGGAAGAGGGTCGACAATCAGAGAATGTCCTTCTAGGAGTCTCCTTGGTTGTTTATGGGTGAATTCAACTATCCTTTGAAAGATAATGAGAAGTTTGGTGGAGTGGATTGTCTAAGTCAACTTAATGGTAGAGTTGAGCTTATGGACTTCATCAATAAACAAGCTCTCTTTGATATGGATCTTTAGGGGGTCAATTATACCTAGTCTAATAGAAGAATTAGGCTAGACCTTATCCAAGTTCAGTTGGATCGGGATTTGATTTTAGGTTATTGGCTCAAAATCTTTGGATGTTCTTTATCTTCTCTTACGAAGATTGGATCCGATCACTTCCCTATCTCTTTTAGTGTTGATCCAATATTATTTAAGCGAAATCCTCCCTTTCAATTTGAGAAAATGTGGGTAGACCACTTGGATATTGAGTAGTTCATCAATGGTTGGTGGGATGTTAATATTAAGGCTACCACGATGTTCAAGGTCATCAAAAAGATCCAAAATTTAAAACACAATGTTATATTTTGGAGCAAGGATGCATTTGGCAATATCTTTAAAACCAAGCTAATGCTGAAAAGGGACCTTGATGATATTCTAGAGACTATTCAATAGTTTGTTATATCCCAAGACCTAAAGGATAAGGATGAGATTCTCCTAGCCAAAACCCACAATGTTATTTCGAAAGAGGAAGAGTACTGGAGATAGAGATCAAGATTGATCTAGCTTAAAGCTGGAGATAAGAATACCAGGCTGTCCTCTCATGATAAATTTGTGTATGACACTATCATCATGGGTTCTTTGTCCATCCTGGAGGCAAGTGTTATTAAATAGGATTTATCCAACTATTTCTTGGGTACTGGTAAAATTGTCAATTGGGATAAGAGCTCTCTATTTTTTATTAGTATGCATATAGAGAGATAGAATAAAATTTCAAGAATTATTGGATGTAAAATTGATACCATGCCAACTTGGTCTTCTATTAGGACTTAAACCTTCAGACTCCTTCTGGATAGGAATTGTGGATAGATTCAATAGAAAATTAGCTGGCTGGAAAGGATATTTTCTTAGTCAAGCTGGTAAACTCCAACTCCTGAAGACTTCTTTGTAGAGTCTTCCTATATATGCTTTTAGCCTGTTTAATATCTAGAGAAAACATGTAGATGTAATTGAAAGGATCCAAAGAATTTTTCTTTGGATGAGAGTGGAAGAAAGAAAGAGATTTTCTCTTGTTGCATGGGATAAGGTTTGCACTCCTAAGAAGTGGGGGGGGTGGAGTATCCACCCCTTAAGAGTGACCAATCAGGTGCTCCTGGCTAAGAAAATTTAGAGGATCTTTGGGAAGAAAAAGGAGTGGAATGAGATTATCCAAAAAAATTTATCTCTACTCCTTCCCCCATATCTTAGATTTTATGAAGTCAGAAGTTAAGGTACAGGGATCCTTAATTTGGAATTGTATCCAGCAAGTCAAGGAGACAACCTTCAAAGTTGCTAAATGGTATTTGGGCAATGGCCAAAGAATTAAGTTATGGGATGACCGTTGGCTCAAAGGCTATCCTCTAAGCTCTTTTACTACTTTTCAACCTTTTATAAATTCTTGCTTACAAAGATTTGGTCCTTGGGTCAGGGACTACTAGAGGAACAGATCATGGATTGAGCTTTTTGTTGTTGATGATGCCCTTAAGCCTTTGCTGCTAGACATGAAGATATGGAAAGTTGACTGGAATAGAGATGATGAGATGATTTGGAGAATCCTCCCTTCTAGAATCTTTACTATTGCCTCTTCCTCTGACTTATTATTGAATCAACTAAATCCTCCTTCCTTCTAGGCCCACACTTGGGATAAAAGGTTAATTCCTAAAATTAACATTTTCTTTTGGCTCATTTTGTAGAACAAGATTCTAACCATTGATAACCTCTAGAAGTGTGGTATGATTCTGACCAATAGATGATTTCTATGCAAGGAGGCAAAGGAATCAGTCTTCTATCTGGCTATTGACTGTAGGTATTCTTGGGAAGACTGGTGTCTTACTTTATATTACTAGAAGATAAACTGGGTCTTTCCTAATAACATGGAGTATTTCAGTACCCAGTGGAGAAATGTGGAGGTCCCTATGGATAAGAAGTTGTGGAATATTATTTCTCATCACATTATTTGGAGATTATGGAGAGAACATAATGATAGAGTGTTTAGAAACACTTCCCTCCCATTGATGGTGGTTGTCAAGAAAATTAAGAGAAGCATCAAGGATAACTAAAAGTCTTTGACTAGTTTGAACCTATATTTCATTGTTGGAGATTATGGTGTTGGTTCCAAAATCAAGTCTTCTAGCCAATGGGAGAATGCCATATGGGTGCTACGAAGGGTAACTTGGGTCCCACGGGATGCGATGGGCTCATACAAGATGACATGGAAAACTATCTTGCTTCTGTGGCACTTCCCATTATAGTGAAAACTAATCATGTGGCAGAGGCTATGTCTCTCCTTCAAACTCTTAAAATTATTAAAAAACACATGTCCCCAAACGTGTGGATTGAAGGTCAGTCCATGAATATCTTCAACTGCATCAAAAATATCACCAAGCCATCATTGTCAATTAAGGTTATTATTGAGGAGGCCCTAATTATCAGTAACTCCTTTAATAAAGTCATCATTTCCCACATCTTCTAGGAGGTAAATGGTATGAATGATGAGTTGGCTAACTTTGTTGTCAAGGCTAAGGACATTGTGACCTGACATGATGGCAAGAATATTACCATTGATTTGAACACCAAGTTGGCTTTTGATTGGATTCACATCAAAAGAGAGGATTTGGAGTATCTCAAGAAGTTATGATGAAAAGACACCAAATTTATAAATTGGTTAAAATGATTATGGAAATATTTTCCTTTCCTGAGATTACTAAGAGTAGACATGAGTTTTTTAGTACAAATTTTAAAGTTTCCATCATCATCTACATTTTCTTTCTCTCTGCTACTGCTATAAAAATTTCCTTCTTTGAAATCATGGGTGGTGGGCTTAATCGTAGGGAGCCAAAGGATTGTATGAAGTGGAAGAAAATGATGGAGGTCTGGGAAAAAATCACAAAGGGTGGTCTAACCATGTATATGGAATGCCTGCACGGGTTTAAAGATGAAGCTACAAAGGTGTTTGTCGAGTCTTAGAAAGATGGTGTTGTGACCATTGGTGCTATAACTGTGAACATCACTGAAGAGCTTATTGCTGAGGTTTCTGGGCTGAGCCTTAAGTGTATGAAATTTTACAAAGATAATAAATTTTCCCAAAAGGTTGTTCAATGCTTCCCCAAAAGCAAGGTTGAGGTGCAGAGTCTTGTGAAAGATTCTAGCGGCTGTTATGATGTGGATGCCTTCAAGGAGATTTGGGTGAAGGTTATGATGGATATCATAGAGTACATCACTCTAGATGGTAGGTATAAATGTGCTCACTCTTACCATTTCATGCTGCTTTGTCACTTCAGAGAGAAGATTAGGGTTTCGTTGCCTTTTTTTCTCCTTTAGTATCTCTGCCTTAGTATTATTGACCATAGGAGGAAAGAGAACAAGCCCATTCTATATGAGGGGCTTATCCTCCTCATTATGGAATGTATCAAGCATATGGCCATTATTATCCTTATTATCTCCTTGCCTAAGGCCTCTAGCTCTAACAAGAAACATATCAGGGAAATGGTTTGTAAAGAAGAGATTTTTGCTGGTAAAAAACTAAAACTAGAAAAGGATGTCGATTTGGAGATAGATTTTTATGGTGAAAGTGCTGAGGGCTATTCCACCATGATTAATTCATCCAAGGAAGATAGTAAAGCCTCTCTATCAGTGTCGAACATTGCCTCAGGGGATAATGAGAAAAAGGAGGTGGAGGCTGCTGAAACTATAGATGTTGAGAACAACCCTGTTGTTGATGATAAAAGTGAGGATGATAATAAAGAGGAGGATGTGGGTGGTCAAATGGTCCCTATTTTGGTTGATTATAATAGATGTAAGGAACATGATGTTCCTATTTCCCCCAAGTTGGAAGTGGTTATGGAGGTCTAATTGGATAAGCTGGAGGATTCCCCTATTGCTGAGAAGGGGAATGTTCCCTCCTCTACTCGGAACATCCCCTTTGTCAAAACTATGGATTTGCAAGAATGAAATGTGAAACTTCTTAAAGAAGACATGCATGAAAAAATTGACCCCCCTTTCAATGTCCTCCAAAATGTGAAGGTGGCGTCTATGTACTTCTTTCACTTGATGAAATGGGTTTTTAAAGAAATCAAAAGTCTTATTTTGAAATTTTTCTCTATCTCTGCTAAGGTTGATTCCCTGCAGGAGATTATGGAGGCTAGTTTGAAGGGGTTAGATGGAAATAAGGACAACATTGGGGAGAATAAAATGCATGATATGCAAGTTAAAATTGATAATCTATAGGACGTATTAAAGAAGCATATGCAGGATAACAACCTATTCATGGGCTCAACTATGGAGTGTTTTATGTCAATCAAAGCAGAGATGGATGTTGGTTCCCCTACAAAGAAACCAGAGGATGACAATGAGGATGCAGGTGACGAGGGTCCTAGAAAATGCACTTGGTTTGCTAAAAGGAAAAGGATCTAGGACATGGTCCTCGATCTTTTTGACTTCAATGTAGCCATCAAGAAGACTTCAGAGGAAAAGAAGGAAGCGGAGGAAACTCGTAAGGAGTTTTCCTAGGCTCTCCTATGTCTTGGTTCTTATTTGTTTGTAGGTTTTTTTGGTTGCTAGTGGATTTACTAGTTTTTGGTTTTTTGCCTTTTTTTGTTGGCTCTGGATCTAGTAGACTAGTCCCCAATCCTGTTTCTTTTCAGAATGCTTAAGCTGTTATCTTTTGAGCTCAACTTGTAAGGGGTTTCGGGTCCCTTCTAAAACCTATTTTTTCCTGCAATCAAAAACATTAAAATTAAAATTCATTTAATAAAATAAATCTAAATAATGAACCAACATCTTACTAATTATATTCTACTTATATTACTAAACTTAAATTAATAATATAAATCATATTTTTAATATATAAATATATATAAATAAAAATTTAATTAATAAACAAGACTTAATATTACAACTAAGTAACTTAATGTTTTAAAAAATTATACTTAAAAGCTAATGTTTAAATATTTTAACATTATTAAAATTGAAAAAAAAATTAATACTACACCTACCCTTTTGCATTGCCATGTATGTTTTCCTCTGCGCTGCAAATGGTGGGGGAAGGCGGTGGAATGGAGGTGGACTAGCGTGAGTGCCACCACGCCCGCCACTACAAAAATGATGGTGGGGCAGGTGCTGGCACAGTCAACCAGAACCGTCACTGCTAGGGAGGTGGAGAGGGGGAACAGGGGAGTGGGGGGTGGCCTTGGCCATGCCCCAAACCCTCAGCCCCCTAAAAAAATTAATTAATTTATTTAGAAAGACTAAACACACATCGCTTTAAACAAAAAGGATAAATTTATTTTAATAAATTTATTTATAGTATAGTTTGTATAATATATATTTTTTTATATAAAAGGAAATTAAATAAAACCTTATTTAAAATACCGGTGAACTTCTAATTCCCTAAATTTCAAAATAGGGAGTATTAGGAATATTTTAAAAAAAAAATTGTTACATCATTACAACCAATAAATTAGGCTTAACTATTTGTACAATTCAGAAATTAAATATTGACATTTATTTTTTTGAAAATTCCTAAGTATAAAAATATTTCCAGATATATATTTTTTAAATACAAGAAAATTTTGAAATAAAGTTTCACATATAATCTTTCTGTAGTAATTTAATAAATTTTACAATAACAATTCAACTATAAATCGATTTCAAGCTTAACATTAATATTTCCAATATTATCATATTAACTAAATAAATTTTCAAATTAAATAATTGATTCAAGAGTATAAAAATTTCTCAAAGTAATTATGTTCTCAATGTTATTCAGAGGACAACATGATGAAGTACGAAATTGAAAATTTGCATCATACTCCATTTCTATAACATAGTCAAAATCGATATCCTTCAATTCCATAATTTCCTTAATACATTAAATTAAAAATAGGATTTACCTTTCAAAGGAGTGATTAAAAGAAACCTTGATTTCAAACCTTACATTGTAAATGTATAGAAATTACAAGTTTAACTATGAGATACTCAAATTCAAATTTTAACTATGAAAGCTGACAGCTCCAAGATTCCTATTGTACACTTGATAGAATATGATTAACCAAGGAGGCTCACCTCCCAACCTAGGCCTTTTCAAGGCCACCCCAAAGATAGGGGATGTAGTTTGGAATGGGATAGAAAATAAAACACTAATATAAAGGAAATAAATAGAACATGAAGACATTTAAATGATTTTCCCAATAGGATTTTACAAGAGGAAGGTCTCCAAGAGACCTTCCTAAAAATAGGGTAGAGGTGGACTACCAGGAGGAGAAGCCATAGTACAAATACAAATTTCCCAAGGCACACATGGACTTGGGTAGACCATCTACAAAAGATGTGGTCCAAATCTCCTTATGCCCTCCAGGTTCCTGTAGGCCATACTTGGCATCACGGGTATCATGAAACCCCATGTTTATCCCTCCTCACATGGGAGACTCTGCACATCCTGGGTCTTCTTCCTACTACCCCCTTTAAGGTTAGTCCACCCTCCCTAGGGTGAGTAGGCCTTGAAGAATCCCATCCCAAATCAAGTTTACAAATAAAAAAAATATCATATTACAAAACATGAATTTCAAAACATAAACCATAAAAAATGTCATGGACTCCATTAATGGAGCTCCAAGTTCACACACATGCAAGCAAAAACAAAATATAACATATGGGCCAACCTAATTCCAAGTAAATTTTTGAAGGTTTGAAAAGTGTAATTCCTTCCATGCTAGTCCTTCCCTAAGCTCCTTCAAATGTGAATGGTCTCTAAAACTAGAGAGGGGGTGAACCTCAAACCCTTCCCAAGGCTTTCCCAAAATAGGCCAAATCCCTAAAATCTAGGAACCTATCACAAGAGGGTAAGAAACCTCCATTCCATTCTTCCCACTTGTCTTCCTTCTCCATAAATGAAGTTGAATACAAGTTAGGAACAAGAGAGGAGTTAACCAAAACCTCACAACTCTTCAAATTCGCCCAACTTTGAAATCATGACATTAGGGGTGTCAAAAATGAGTTTTAAGGCTCTTAATGGACTGAAAATAACCCCTAAGGTACCAACCTAGGTATCTAAAACTAACCCTAGATAACCCATGAGAGCCCAAATGACCCTGCTAAGCTCTACCTAAAGTTTACACACAGATTTCCAAGTCAAGGTTGACTATCTAGAAACTTCTCAACCTAAGGTAACTTGATTCTACCCTAAGGTTAACCCCTAGTGAAACCGTTGACCCAACCAAATACAATACACTAACCATGCCAACACTTATGCAATAATTTGCCAAATTTGGCATATTTAATTAAAACAAATGAAATGTCTAATTCACACACACACACACACACACATATATATATATATATATATTAACTAAATTAAATACATGCATGCAAACCACATTTATGAAATAATGACTATACAATGAGGTCCACATTTCTTTATACAAAGACAACATCGGTATGCATAATATAAAACATAGGTTCCAATACTAGGTCCCCACATTTAGATCCATGGTCAACTTATCCGGCACACTCATTGCACACATCAATAGATCTAAATTATATGATATCAAATACAATACATCATCAATAATGAATGGTATAAAACTATGTCTGTGAATGAAATAACTAGAATAACATCAGTTTCCTAAACCAACTTTCATTGCAATAGTATTTAACACCATAGTACATCATACTTGACATCATCATAAACTAAAATTGAATCCAAAACATATATATCTTGAGTGTTCCTTGATTACATAATCAGGTATCGCACATATAACATAGGATTCAATAGATCCTCAAATACACAAGTGTCTCAAATAGTCAAATATGTCTGTGAAATAAGTACTAAAAGCATAGAAATATAAGAAATATAAATATGATTGTCAGGTAGGTCACACATTCTATTGCAAAATTTTTAAATCCAGTCTAACCTCCCTTAAGTTGTTAGGCTTTCTCTACAAGGGCCAATAGCTTTGATACTAATTATTAGGATTAGGTAAAACTAAGAGGGGTGGTGAATAAGCATTACAAAGCTTTAATTTAAACTTCAACCAATTGCAAATAAACCATATTAATGAAAAAATGAAAAGAACATAAATACACAACACATAACTCATAACACCATGATTTTTTTCGAGGAAACCCTAGCCAAGGGAAAACCTGGTTGGGGATGGTACCCATAGCTATGCACTAAAATATAATATCCCTATTAGGAGATCTAGCCATATTAGGAGTTCATTATTACATAGTAAATTTCCTTGCTAGAGGAATACAAAACCTTGTTAGGGTTATACAAAAACCCTATTAAAGGTGGTGTGCTTATAGCTCTTATAATCACAATATTGTCACAAAGTGTTCTTCAAAAGATGAACAATACAAGCATCTGATATGCTTAGATAGTTCCATTCGTAGCTCTTTCAAATATCGATCTTCCATCTTCTCTCCTCTCTACTTCACATCCCTCACATCATCATCATAATCACACTTATCACTTCCATAAAACACTCTATACTTATATAAATTATGCCATCCAGTTGGCTCTCAAAATACAACACAAAACATAATAATTAGTTATGCAAATAATCAACATAGAGTCAATGATCATATATTACCAAAGTGTCAAAAATATACAAAATTTATCTGACTAAGTACATTTCCATACCAACTAGCCTTTCCTCAATCATCATGACTACTCATATGCCCTATTTCACTGATTCTTTGTCTTTGCATACCTTCATATCAATGTATCTTCCTAATCTCCTCACCAAAACATGTGTGACCTTAAATGAAGGTCTTGCATACTCAAAAATGTCTTCTACCAACATCGCAAGCCATAATACATCATATATTATCTTCACTGATAATAAATGTAACACAATATACTGTTATCCTAATTCTATACTTAGTCATTTTGATGACTGAGTCTCCAATAAAAAAACTCTCTACATGCGATCACTCCAGCATAGGTGTTTCCATAGATGACAACCCTTAACTATTTCCTAGTTCTCTCAAAATATCACTTGCCAACAAGGAGATCTAGTTCGATTAGGAGTCAAGTATTACATAGTACATTTTATTGTTAGAGGAATACAAAACCTTATTAGGGTTATACATAAACCCTGTTAAAGGTGTGATGAGCTTACAACTCTTACAATTAAAACTTTGTCACAAAAGTGTTCATCAAGTAGTGAACAATATGTAAGCATATTATGTTCTTTGATAGATCTAGTTACAGCTATGTCAATTAGAGATCTTGCATCTGCTATCTACCTTTACTAACATCTCAAATTCAAATCCACTTATATCACATAGTTTTCACACTTGTCGCTTCCACAAAACACTCTATACTTATATCAATTATGCCTTCCAGTTAGCTCTCAAATACAATACAAAACATAACAATTACTAATATGAATGATAAATTTAGATTCAGAAATCTTGTATTACCAAAGTGTCAGAAATATACAACATTCATCTGACTTAGCACGTTACCATATCGTCTAGCCTTCCCTCAATCATCGCGACTATTTACATACCCTGTTTCACTATTTCTCTACCTTTGTATACCTTCACAAAACTATATCTTACTGATATCAACACCAAAATACTTGCAACCTTAACTAAAGGTCCTACATATTCCAAAATGTCTTCATCTAAGTTTGCAAGCCATAATATATCATATGCTATCTTTGCTGACCAAAACTATACCATAGAATACTATTATTTTGATTTTGTACTTGTTCATTTTCATGACTCTGTCTCCAATGCCTATACTTACTTCATGTGATCACTCTAGGATAAGTGTTTCCATAAATAACAACCGTTAAGTGATCCATAGTACTCTCAAACATCACTTTCTAAAAATATCTCCCTTTGGCATTGATGGAAACACTTAGCAAAAAATGAACCTGTCAAAAAATACTAATTTCCTTCTATATGCATATCCTTTCATCTTTTTTTTTCTCTCTTTCATTTTTTATTTATACTTTTTCTTTCTTTCTCTTTTTCCTCTTTTCATTTCCTCTTTTCTTCTTTATACTTTTCTTTTATTTCTCATTTTCCACTTCTCATTTTTCTCTTCTCTTCCTCTCCCTTTGACATCAATGGCAAAGGTACTTACAAAATTTCAAACTCTTAAGCATGTAAGACTTTAGTGCTTACTCACCAGATTCAAAATATATTGGAAGGAGTTTTCCAAGGTCTTCACTTCATCATCCCATGACTTAACCAGAAGTTCACTAACATGCATTAGTCCATTTAGTGCATAAGATTCAGTCTCTGCTACCTTCAACTCAGTGGGTACAGAGTCTATCATTGAACCCTCTATCTTCTCCATCTTTGTGAGATGAAATTCAAGAATTGAAATTTTAGGAGTGATTAGACTCTTTAGAAAACCAAATCTTTCCACTACTCTCCCTTTCTCTATATTCAATGTACTTATCTTATCCAAAATTTTGGATTTCTTCTTGTCCATTTCTAATATAGACTATGAGGAAGTCTCACAACTGTCCATCATGTTGTCTAATGTAGTCTTTTCCTTGGCTAAGATATATTCTATATTCTTAACATGTCTATTAGGATTTATGCAATAATTGTAGAGTTTTATTCCCTTTTCCATACAAATTTTAGCTTTGATTATAGTTTCTTTTAGAATTCCCGAGTCCCATGAGATAGACTGGCAGACTTACCTCAACTTCTTTTCAAGGTATCTCTTCTTAGCCTTATCCTCTATGATCTTCAATAGTGACTCAAAGTGGTTGTCAAATTTTTCTAGGGCTATATTCAAGTTCTCAACATTATCCTTTCCTTGAAATGTGAGAGGTGTAGGGAGTATCTCATTCAAAGTCTCTATTTCCCTAGTAATCACCTTTACCTTCTTGTCCCCTTTTTCTATGACCTTTCCTTTGCCTTAGAAAATTCCATGAAAGATAATATCATTAGCTCATCTTCATCCATGCTTTCTACATCAATGTTCAATAGTTTGGACATACTTTCCAAAAATAAGGTGGAGGAGGTGTTTGGTTCTTGCTTGATCTCAGCACTTACCTCTTCTTATTTTTTTCACTTGTTTCTTCTTCTTCCTTTTTCTCTTGTTGTTTATCCTTCTCTTGTTCTTTCTCTTCATGTTTTCCTTTGTTATGTTCTTCCTCCTTCTATCCTTGCTCTTCTATTGTCATCCCATTGCCCAGATTATCTTGAAATGGATCATTTATATCAAGTGAACTGTCTAATGATATAGGCACACTAGAAACAAAGAAGTCTAGTTGCTTATCAACTTCACTTGCTTTCTCACTTTCTTCTGAGGTCCTAGAGATTTCTCCCATTCCTAAAGGTTTAGGCTTGGAAACCTTGGTAGGTGAGGTATTCTCAAGCATTTTGCACATAAGAATTTAGTCTAGTTCCTTTTGTGTGTCTTCTATAGCCTCATCATACTTCCTTGCCATTATTTTCACAAGTCTAGCCTTTGTTCTCAATAAAGGTTTCAACTTTGTAATGATTCTCTCCCTTTCATGTATGCAGACTATAGGAAACATGTCTTCAATAGCTTTATTTCCTATGGTCTCATCCTCTGAATGTGCTAACTTTTTTCTTATTTCCAACTTATTGTACAAGTCTTTAGGAATACTAGCCTTAATTTCTAACAAATTATCCTTATAAACTAACAAGTGCTCGATTACTATGTCCTAAATTTCTGACTAATTTTCATATTCATACCTCTCATAATACCTGATTAGTGATATCAAGTTTCCATCTCTGATTATCATCTTCTTCAAAATCTTAATATCTAGTTTCACAAATCTTGTGGCTTATTTTCTTCTTTTTCCTCTTTCTTCTGTGTCACCTTGTCCTCTTTCTCCTTTGTTTCTACTTCTATCTTTCATTTCTTACGGTTTCTTGGTTTATTAGATCTTGTAGATCAACTTCTATCTATTAAATGAGGAGTAGGACTTACTATCTTTTTGGCTTCAGAAGAAGGACATGCCTAAATTGTCAAGGTAGGGGATCCTTTTATCATCTTTATCCTTAATTCTCTCAATTTATCCTCTGTAATTCATGCCTTCTGTTGGCATTAAGTATGTTTTTCATTAGTGACAACACTTATTCAAACTCTGTGTGCTTACCGAGCTCATCTAGAAGAATAGTGTTTACCAAGCAATCCAAGTAGAACAATGCTTACCAAGCAGACTGAGCTTCATAGTGCTTACCGAGTTATCATTACTAAGTGATGAGATGAGAAGTGTTTACCGAGTGCTAGTACGGTAAATAGGGAATTCAGTTTCTACTAGGTGACACTGTATCTACTGAGTCTCCAGTGTATACCGAGTTTGAAACTACGACCGAGTGGTTAGTATGGACCGAGTCTCCACTCTTACTAAGAGCATGATGATGCCGAGTATTACAGTGGATGCTGAGTATCAGAAAGTCACTGAGTTAGTTTGTAGGAACTTTGTAACTATATTTGGGCCAACTAAGTAATACTTGTGTTGACTTGTATTTTAGTAGCCGACTTTCTAATTATTTTGGATTGATATATAAGCAATGTTTTGTATCATATCCAAGGTGTGAATAAGCAAGAACTGTGAAAAAGAGAAAAATGCAGGGATAAGAAAATTACAAAGGGCTATAGCAGTATAAGGAGCAGTAGATACATATCTATTACAGAAGGTGATCAATACATCAAAGAATCTCAGTTAGCAAGTACAGTTGCAAGTAAGAGATCTATTGTTTCATCCTAATAGGTGAATCAACTTGAAATCCTTTAACAGGGTATACTTAATAGTCTTTTGTAAAATCTCTTAACCAAGTGCATACTTCATTGTATGTTTGTAAATCCTCTAACAAGGTGGACCTAGCAGTCCTAATTGCTCCTAACAGGGTAGATCATCAGAAGTGATCATTGTAAGCCTTAACCAACCAAATTTATACTACAGTATTGAAGTTTTGTGGGTATCATCCCCACCCCAGTTTTACTTTCTATTTGGAAGGTTTCTAGGTAACCAAATCTATGTGTTCAAAGTGTTATGAATGTTCTATTCTTTTTGTTAGTCATGCATGCAGTTAGCTTATTGATCTAAATGTTATTTGGAATATGGTTAAGATCTGAAATTGATATAAAAGTTTTGAAGTTATTGATTCACCCCTCCCCTCTCAGTAACTTGGCTAGTCTTGAATATTTCCAACAATTGGTATCAGAGCATTGTGGTTCTCAAGATAAAGTTTGATAGCTTGAGTAAAGATCTAGGACAATGGAGATATTCAGACATAACAAAGTAATTGAAAATGAAAAGCTAGATATAGAAATGGCCATAGCTCAACTCAAGGAAGCAAAAGAGCATCTTTCCCAATCCCTAAAAAGAAGGAAGGAACTTGAAAACTAGATGAATGACCACCAGTATGTTGAAGAAAATATTGAAGATGTTTTCACTTCAAGCTTCTTAGATGAAGCAAACAATGCAATCAAAGAACTCCTAGAAAAGAATGGATCTCTGCAAGAAGAAGTAAGAAAATTGAAAAGAGAATAGGAAATTCAGTCAACAAGATTTTGTGAAATCTTGGTACAAAAAAACAAGATAAAAGATGAAATAGAAGGAAAGAACAATGAAATCCAGAATCAAACTCTTCAGCTAGAAAACCTTATTGATCAAGTCTCCAATGCAAATGAAGAAATCTTGACTCTGAGATCAGAAAATGACAGGATAACAGAGGAGCTGAGATCTGAAAAGCAAATCAGTTTAAGATTGGTGAATGACCTAAACACTAAAAGGCAAATCAATGAGAGAATGTTGAAATCTCAAGAAGATATGAATTAACTGTATGAACAAAACCTTCATAAGTGAAAAGGAAAAGAAGGACTTGGATACAAAGAGGAAGGTGAATCCTCCAAACAAGGTACTCAAAAGAATCAGAAACCTACATGTAATCACTGTGGAAAAATTGGTCATACTTCAAACAAATGTTGGAGCAATGGAAAATAAAAATTCAATGGAAAATGCTACAATTGCAATCAGCATGGTCATAAAGCAAATGAATGCAAGGAGAAACTAAGATTTAAAGGAAAATGTCACAAATGTAACAAACAAGGTCACAAGGCATCAGAATGCAGATCTAAAACACCCAATCCAGTAGAACAAATTGTAAAAGCAATATTTGGTTGGGATTACAACACTTGGTGTAGGTGTCATTACTATGGAGAATATGGACACATTGGCATGAATTATGTAAGGCATCACTTGAGAAAAAGGGATACTACCATAAGATGTTATACATGCACTGAACTTGGGTCATATAGCTAAAAATTGCATGAATATAGGCAGAGTTGCAAATGAAAAGAAAGAAAAAGAAAATAGCATCAGGAAGTAGATGAGACAATAGTGGATTCCTAAACCTATCGAGAAAACCAATCCAAGTAATGGAGTCACTAATGAAGTGGGTGGCTCTATCAATTCTAACTAAGTCTCCAAGGAAGCACTGGAACTGTATCTTCATACACATATTCCATTATAGTTCCAGAATTGAAAGAAAGAAAGATCCAAATCAGTATGCAAGATATTAGAGGATCACAGGAAGGTTAGTATTAGTTACCACTGAGAAAGGTCGGGAGTAACCTAATTTCATGTGGTTACCAAGTATGGTCGGAGCAGTATGAATTCGTATGTTCACCGAGTTGCAGAGTCTTCACCGAGCAATTAATGGATAGTGGATGACAGTCTGTCTAGTTCAATGCCCTAATTCCTACAGAGCATTAATGACAAAATTTTAACAAAAAGCATGAAATCAAGTTCATTCTTCACCGTGAATATCAGCATATTGAGCATAGAAATTTCCTAGTGTGATCAAGCGATTCGAAGCAAAATTTGCAGCAGAAAGTTTTTGAAGAATTTTCTACTACCATGGTATCATCCAGCACTAAAGTAAAAAAAGGTTCAGAAATGTTAGTTCAAGGAGAATGGAAAGCACCAGATTTCAAACTCCTGCCTGTGATTGCAGAATCCCTAGATCCGAGTGGAGCTCAATCTCAGATCCCTCCCAAGGTACTTCTTGTAAATGACATTCGCAGTCATTTTAAGGGCACAATTCAAGATCTTGGAACCCTAGAGATAGATGTTGTTCATGTTGAACTATGTGTTGATGGTGTTCTCAAACCAGAGTATAAACATTTGGAAGATAAGGGTTTGACGCATATCACCCACTTGCCTCAGAGTTTCTAGATAAAATGGATTAGATATATCCTAATCTGAGTACATGAAGGTAAAATTTGGCTTGAGAAACTAGTGGAAATAATAGATAAGATGATTCATTGGATCACTTGTCTTCCCATGCTTGCCAAGACAAAATCTACAAAAACCCTAGGTCGGGTAGAGCTAGAAAAGAAAACCCTAGCTAAATGGGATGGTAGAGGTATGAGAATAAACAGTATTACCGATGCTGAACTAAAATTTGGCACATATGTCATAGCTCACAAGATATATAGTTCAAGTCAACAGAATAGTGTTCTATGTGAAGTAGTTGACCTAGCTTACAAAATTGTAAAGAACAACTTGTCATTTGACCTAGCAGATTTGTTGTTGAAGCAGTTCAAGAAGAATATGGAGAGCATTCAAAACTCAAAGAACAATCCATGTAAGTTTGGCTCGCTGTTGGTTTGTTTATTTTTCTATGCTCAAAATTTTTTCCCATCAAAAGGCACGGTAAAATGGAGAAAAGATGTGCCTATTCTTTATCAAATAAATGAGTACACTATGGAAATGGGTGAGAATTTTGTAAACATAATTGATAACTATTTTGAATCTTTTAAGGAAAAGATGATTAATAGATTTTGGATTCCACAAAAGTTGGTGGAAGATTATAAGGATGATATTTGTTTCATGGTTGATTGTGATAGAGTATACATTTAGGCAGTAAGGCCTAGGATTGTATGGGTGAAACCTCTTCTTTATGAGGTAATCATTGATAAGACAAAGGATATAATCAAAGCCATAGTAAATCAACCTATTGATCCAAAGGCTCCATACTTTGGAACATATGATGAAGCTAAGGTAAGAATTGAGCTAAGTATAAAGCTTCCACAGACGGTTAACAAAGGCAGAAAGAGGATGGCCAAGATGCAATCTAGCACACCTCTAATGTTAACTAAGGGAAAAGGAGAGGACATTAAAGAAGAAGAAGAAAAGAATGAGAGTGAAGAAGAACATGTACCTATGAAGAAGAAAGGGAAGGCGACAATCACTAAGGCACCAAAATAATCTATTGCAGTCTTCACAAGAAAAATAAGGGGCAAGGCAGGTAAAGTCAGTGATGATATAGTACTCAAAAGGCCTCCTCCCACATTAGAAGAAAATATTAAGGATTTGAGAGAAGGATCTGGAAGTTCAAATTTCAAATCTCTCAAATATGAAATTAGATCAGAGGCAGAGCATCAGGAAATTGAAGATGCTGTTATTGAGAAAATGGGAAAATGGAAGTACTCACCTGATGATATGGCTTCTCAAATTCTAGGTGTTCTATTAGAGAAAGTTAAGATGAGATGGTCCAATGCAAGGCAAACTATCAAGGACATATATGCTCAAACCTTAAGACAGCTGATGCCCAGTTTGAAAAATGTTGAAATCAATAAGGCATTGATAGAAAATGAGCACAAGATGACACTAAAATTCAACACTTGTTTGATTCTAATAAAAAATATAGAATCAATTGTAAAGAGTGCCACTACTACATGGAAAAACATCTATTATCTTCACAAACTGAGTGTTGAAACTATGATAATAAAAGATATTGAAGATGACAGTGATGAGGATAAAGAAGAAGAAGCTGCCACATACACAATTCAACTAGATAGTATTGAAGTTGAAGAAGTAGCAGAGGAAGAAGCTACCGAGGAAGCTAAGCAGAATGTTGAGGAAGATGATCCAGTTCAGATAGCTGTAGAGGTAATTGCCTCACTTCCTCACTCTCCAACAAAAGTTGCTACATCTAGCCTGGAGATAACTTCAAGTGTGATTGTGACAAAACCAATAGATACATCAAATGTTCAATCATCCTCAGCACAACTCAATGCATCAATGACAAAAGTGGCTACCACTTCATCTACCAAGCTTCAACCTCCTATCACCGAGTTGCAGTCTCCAGCATCTACTTCAGTACCTTCTACAATTTTGAGTTTTTCAGCAGCAAGTACTTCAATTTTGGATACCTCAGTAAGTACTTTAGATTCTACAATTGTAAATACTTCAGTTTTGGGTTTATCAAGTATTCCAGTTAGCATTCCATCAGTTGGAATTTTATCATTTTTCACTGCAAGTCCTACTATGTCTACAATAACTTCTACTACAAAGGCATTAAGTACAATGACAGTTGAACCTAAGGCTCAACCGAGTACAAGATTTTTGAGCAGGAGTAAAGACATAGAAGAAGATATAGATTTGGATGAGCAGATAGAGATTCCATAATTAGATTTTGCAAATCTTTCAGCAGACCAAATGCAAATGGTTGGTGAACTCCTCCAGAAGAAAGCAAAGCAGAAGAAACTAAAAGAAGAAAGAGATAGGGAATTTAAGATCATTGAGGATGCCAAGAATATTTTGACAGAAGCAATAGGTGTTGAAGTTGATTCCTCTCAACACATTTTGTTACAGTTGGTGGAGGTAGTAAACAAGTTCAATGTGGACTCTTTTGGTCAAAAAAAGTTGCTTGAGAAGGTTGAGAAGAAGTTTGATAATAAAGTGCTTGAGTGTATTGCTCTGCGAATAGCTATCAATCAAGCAGGGTTATATTTAGTTTTGACTAACATTGAATCCTCCTATTCCAATGTAACATCATTTTTTGTCAAGGTATGTAATGTTGCTGAGTTCTCTAAGGAGATTAAGGACAAAATAAATAAGATTGATGAGGATCTGAAGATCAGTGCATAGAAGTTGCAACTTGAACCTAGTTCAAGCTCTGCACATCACATGACAGTCAGATTCCTATCTGATAAGTAGTCAGATTTATTGAGAGAAGATGCAAGGATCAGGTCAACATTAATAGATATTCAGAACATGATCCTTCACATCATGGATACAATGCAGAAGCATATTGCACACTCAAAAACATTGATCCATGACAATCAGTTTTCAATTGCAGATCATATGATTGAACTCTCTATAGAAGTCCAAGTTGCACTCCATACATGCAAGATTCTGCAAGAGAATTAGGACAAAACTCTAGCATTAATAAGTAAGGTACATTCTGATTTTCTCTCACATTTTGGTATCTCTATGTAAAATATTTGTATATACACCTTTGGCATTATTCTCAAAAAGAGGGAGAAAGTATATAAGATAGGGGAAGATATATGGAAAGATATGAGAGATATGAAAGGGGTAGAAAATATAAAATATTTGTATATATGTATACTATATGGGGGAGTCATGAAATGTATATACAACAAATTGACAAAGAGAAATTTTGAAAAATCAAAAATAAATTCAGCATGATTTTTGTATATAAGTTTTGGGCAATAAGTGTTTTTATCACTAATGCCAAAGGGGGAGATTGTTGGCATTAAGTATGTTTGTCATTAGTGACAACACTTATTCAGACTATGTGTGCTTACCGAGCTCATCTAGCAGAATAGTTTTTACCAAGCAATCCTAGCAGAACAGTGCTTACTGAGCAGACCGAGCTTCGCAGTGCTTATCAATTTTTCATTACCGAGTAATGAGATGAGCAGTGTTTACCGAGTGCCAAAATGATAAATAGGGAATTCAGTTTCTACTAGGTGACACTATATCTACCGAGTCTCCAGTGTATACCGAGTTTGAAACTATGATTGAGTGGTTAGTATGGACTGAGTCTCCACTCCTATCGAGAGCATGATGATGTCGAGTATTGCAGTGGATGCCGAATATCAAAAAGTCACCGAGTTAGTTTGCAGGAACTTTGTAACTATATTTGGGCCGACTTAGTAATACTTGTGTTGACTTGTATTTTAGCAGCTAACTTTGTAGTTATTTTGGATTGATATATAAGCAATGTTTTGTATCATATCCAAGGTGTGAATAAGCAAGAAGTGTGAAAAAGAGAAAAATGAAGGGATAAGCGAATTACAAAGGGCTACAATAGTATAAGGAGCAGCAGAGACATATCTATCACAGAAGGTGATTAATACATCAAAGAATCTCAATTAGCAAGTACAGTTGCAAGTAAGAGATCTACTATTTTATCCTAATAGGTGAATCAGCTTGAAATCCTTTAACAGGGTAGACTTAACAGTCTTTTGTAAAATCTCTTAACCAAGTGCATACTTCATTGTATGTTTGTAAATCCTCTAACAAGGTGGAACTAGTAGTCCTAATTGCTCCTAACAGGGTAGATCATCAAAAGTGATCATTTTAAGCCTTAACCAGCCAACTTTATACTGCAGTATTGAAGTTTTGTGGGTATCATCCCCACCCCAGTTTTACTTTCTATTTGGAATGTTTCTGGGTAACCAAATCTCTATGTCCAAAGTGTTATGAATGTTCTATTGTTTCTGTTACTCATGCATGCAGTTAGCTTATTGATCTAAATGTTATTTGGAATATGGTTAAGATCTGAAATTGATATAAAAGTTTTGAAGTTACTGATTCACCCCTCCCCTCTTAGTAACTTGGCTAGTCTTGAATATTTCCAACAGCCTTCGCAGTAATGTCATCAACTATTTTCTCAATATTTCTTTTCCTTGTTTGCTTGTCCTATTCATCTCTAAATTTTGCTAGTACATGTTCAACTTCCATTGTGAGAACCTTTAAACTAACCTCATACCCCATAGGGTTATTAGAAACAGGGAATACTTGAGAAGGGGGGGGGGGGGTGAATCAATATTCTACAAACTTTTACTTTTGCCTAATTATGGATATAACAGATTATCTTAACACATGCATAACATAAGAAGCTAAACAACATGCATAACAATAAAACTAAAGAACTCATCACACATTATTTGTTCTTGAGGAAACCTTGGCCAAGGGAAAACCCCAATGGGGATGGTACCCACAAAGATCCACTAATCAAAAGTATCCTATTAAGGATGTTGACCCTGTTAGGAGTCTATTACATGCATATAGTGTCTCAGTCCTGATTAAGGGACTATGGGCCTTGTTAGAAGCCTCAACCCTGTTAGGAGTTGGCACTACAAAAAGTGATTACTAGATGAGCCCACTGTACAAACAAGTAATGCACAATATTTACTGATTAAAAAACTAGGTCAAGGTACTTAACCTTATACTTCTTGCATCAATATCTTTTCACTTCTCTTTCAATATCACTATTACATACATTTGTTCCTTCATCATTTTCATTCTTACAATTTACAAATACATTTATACAAGTCATTAAGATTAATAACTTTCTAGTCGGCTATCATATTACAAAATAACTTTATCCAAGGGTTAAAATCTAGGATTTCATCCCTTTATTTTGTTAAGTCATTATTTTGATAAACAAAATAATCCCTTAACTCTTTACCAATTTTGTCTTCATATTCTGTCATGTCGGCTTAACACCGTCTTAGAAAAACTATCATAACTTCTTCCGTACATTCCGTAATAACTTGCACTCTTAGATGAGCCTTCAATAGTCACCATCTATTATATGTTCAAGTGTGCAAGCACTAAACTTACTCTAGTCGAAATCGCAAACAAAAATTGTCATCAGGTTCACTGGTAAAAACACACTGTCTTATACTTAGACAATTTTGCATTGCGCTCTGACATACTAGCTCTCTGACCTGTGCAATATTCATTTATATCATATGTTTCCATAATGACAACATCTATGTAACCAACTCAGCCAAATTTCCAACAATCTCCCCCTTTGTCATTGGTGGAAACATATGAGAAAATTGGCTAAGTCTTACAACTTCAAAATCTCAAAATTGTGGCCATAGTATAAAATATGTATACTATCCTTATAACTCTGAAAAAAACCTATCTCTAATATAGTACTCCCCCTAAGAGTATCAATCCTTATCATTTTCTTATCAATTTCTACTATATATCTCTCCCCCTTTGACAACAATGACAAAATAAAGGTAAGGAGGGTTACAGAACTGTATTCACAAAAATTTATACCTTAATTCAATATTGCAAAGCCGGTAGGCTTGCAACACAATCTACAAAATCAATCTTTATAGCCTCTAACTCCTTCTCCCATGATTTCTTAATAGAGTTTTCCACACTGAGTAGTGCACATAATCCATAAGATGCTATCTCACATGCTTGGAGATTCTCAAAGCTAAACTTTTGAAAAGATGTCTTAGCTGAAAGACATTCTTCCAATTGCCCTTCAATAATACTTAACTTCATAGAAGTGTTCTCTCTTAAAAGAGTGAATCTTTTCATTTTCCTATCCTTTTCATCTTGCAAAATTTTGATTTCATCATATATCTTACGAAATTTCTTCTCAACATCAGATATCTTCACATTGGGGCTTAAAAGAAAGTTAGTTTCATTCTAAATTTCTACTTCCTTCATCTTCATCTTCTGATCTTCTTATGCTGTCAAGGTCTCTAATTTTGTACACTAGATGTACAAGGATTTTCCTCTTTCCAAATTCTTTCTCAAGTCCTTTATATAGATATTAAGATTGTTGATATCATTCCTGATATTCTGGCTAATGTTCAAAAGTGTTTTGGCTTCATAGGCTTCTTGAGCTTTCACTTTTTCTATATCAGTTAAATTTGTGAACTCACTATCAAAAGTTTTCATCACTTGCTTTTCTTTCTCCATAGGGTCAGCTTCTACAATTTGTGTAGTTACAACACCTTGTAACTTCTCAATAAGCTCCTTCAGGCATCGTTCAAGACTTTTTACTTTCTTAGTCTTTCCAATGATCTTAGTCAAGGATGTGATCAATTCCATCTGATCATCATCATCTACTTCCTTTCCTAGATTTTCAATCATAGATCCAATATGATTCTTCTTTCGAGTCTCAAGAGTAAGACTGATATCTTCTTTAGTGGAATTAGGTACTAGTTTTTCTGCAACTGTTGTCTCTATTTTCTCTTCTCCTTTGGTAGTCTCTTGCTCTTCAAAAGCTGAATTGTCAACAATGTTTTCCAGATTCTTGAATACATTATCATCAATATCCAAGGTGATCTTAGTTCCTTCTACATTCATGACTTCATCTTCAATGTTTATGGCTGGTGGAGAGGGAATGTCCTCCTGTTCTATTTCACCTGCTTGCTCTGCTACAACTGATGGCTCTCCAACATTTTTTGACATAACCTTGATGATTTCTTTCTCTATTTCTACATTAACTTATTCATATCTGCCTCCCATAATCTAAATGGTTCTCTTCTTGGTTCTCAAATGGGTGCTTAATGCTTTCATAATCTGACTAAAGTGTGCTTCATTTTTTACAACACAAAGCTTTCTTACAAGCTTTTCTCTAATAGATGTGTCTTCTTTTGATGCTCTCTTCTTCCTATTCACAAGTTTATTGTACAAATCATCAGGTATCTTACCTTGAATTATATCAAACTTCTTATTAGACAAAATCATGTGCTTTACCATTGCATTTTCCAGATTTAATCTCTCTGCATAATCATAGAGATCATAATACTTATTTATTCTTGCAATGTCTCCATCTTGAATGATCTACTCATTAAGCTTCTCAACTCTAGGTTTCCAAGTTTTCTTCCTAATAGAAGTGTCATCATCTTTGATTTCTATAAATTTCCTTAGAATTGGTTGTACCAAAGTTTTTGGCCTTTTACTAGGTCCAATAGCCCTCTCTTTTACTCTTTTTCTAGTTGTGGAGGAAGTGGATCTAGTGGATATCCTTGCTTCTTGATCCTTCTCAATTTCTTCCACTATCACCTTAACTTGTGTTTCTTCTTGCTGTGCTGCAATTGATGATAAAGGTGGAATAGACAAAACTTCTTTTTGTCCAATATCTCTGATTACTGCTGCTATTTGCTTTGCTACCAAGAATTCATGCTTAGTCATCCCTGTATCTTTTAAAATTTTCTTGATAGTACTCTCAACTCTTTTCTTTGACTGCTTCTCTTCAAGTAAGGTCTTTGCAGAGTTGAAGTTCTCCTCAAAGGTTCCAAACCCATTACAGTGAGTGTCCAACTTGCACTTAAGTAACCTGCTCACATACTCTTCTATCTCTACCTTAGATATCTCATAGCCAAGAGGGTCTATGAACTCTATTCTAGGTTCTACTACTTCAATGTAGGTAAAGTCAGTATCAACCATAAAACATATCCCATTTTTATACTTCTCCACAAGAGACTATGGGATTCTTGATCTGCTAGACACTATATCCTGAAATGTCTTGATTACCAATACTGCACTCTCATTCACTTTATCAATAACATGCCTCCTGTACACTAGGTTAATCTTTTCCATTGTAGTTTGGCCATCATTCCAATCATTTCCAATGGTGTAAGGAAATCTTCTCAATAGATGAAAAAACATATAGGTGATTAAGGATGAGAATCTAAACTATGTATACTTAGTTTTCTTAATCTTTTCCAAATTCTCAAATAGTTGAATTCTCAGAATCTCACACATATCAACTTGTACTTTATCAACACACATCAGATAAGCTACATGTATCATTCTAGCTACCATGTCATCCTCTCTTGAGTTTGCACAAAACTTAGTGGTTAGGATCTTACATAAGTATCTGACATCATCTTGTTGACTCTTACTAATCACAATTCCTCTACCATTATAGGATGAATTTGTGTTGTCTATGACTATTTTCCTCATGTTCTTCTCATTTAAAGGAATGGCTCTAGTTTTAGACAGTCCAGTAACTTCATGAATCAAATCAGATGTGATATCTATCACTCTATCTTCTAACCAAAACTTCCCATTATGAATTCTACTTAGAATTATCTTAGTACATTATTCATTATCAAATTCATACTGTAATGCATACTTAACAATCTCATTATCTTTCAAATGTTCAAATCCTTCTTTCAATGTCATGTCTTGATTTTAGATCTTCTGATATTCCTTGGTGAAATCACTATCACTAATAGTCTCTAGTTTGCATCCAGGATAACTTCTAACATTCTCTAGATGTAAAACTCTATTTGGTATGGATGATAAAGGTAACCTAGGATCATCTTCCAAGGGTTCTACTAGTTCCCTTTTCATCTTAGGTCTATTTTTATCTCTAACATTGTGAATTAAAGAAACATCCATGATTTCCTCTAATTCATTTACTGATTAAAGATCTGCCAAGTAAAATACCTTGATTTCATGATCTAGGGCTTGCGTAGATTCGACACAAAAATTCTTCTCCAAATCCTTGCAAAATGCTTCCAATCGATGCTCTTTGATCTCCTTAACATTTCAATTCACTTTGATGATCAAATAATATCAATCATGACCTTTTATTAATTCAATGTCACTTAGATCTAACATCGCATTCAATTCTTTTGCCGCTTCTTTGCAAAAAGTTGATTCTACTAACTTGCAAAACTTAAAACTTCTTGCAATCTCACAAAACATAATATTTTTCTTTGTGCTCTTAACCATAGCATTAGAACATCATATACTACCTTGCATTAACTGCACAAGACTCAATTCATCATATATCTACTTCTACACTAATCTAAGTTCCTATTCTACTACAATTTTCATAAATTAAGTACTTTGAGATGGGTCAGGTAAAGATTCATTCTTACCTTTTAATACTTCACCTTCCTGATTACCTTCAATGTTTAATATGTTTTCTTGATCTATGCTTTTGATAAAATTCACTTCATCTAAATTACTACAACATCCTTTCTAACTATTATTTGTATCTTCATTTCTTCTTGCATGACTTCTAAGGTTAGGATTGGTATGAAAAACTCTATTGTTCATTCTACAAAACCTTGTTGTGTGTCCAATCTTGTTGCATATCTGACAAACTATTCCATTGTTCCCATATCTTGGTCCGGGCCGATTGATCTATGATCTGTAATTTCTAGCAATGTGTCCAGCCTTGTTGCATCTATAACATATCACTCTATTTCTTTTCTTCATATCTTCAGTAGGTTTCTTATCTACATTGTTAGTATTCCTAAACATTATACTACTATTATTATTCTAAATAAATTTAGGTTTCTTGCATTCAATTTCTCTATGTCCAAAAGCATGACAATTATAACAATAACCATTAAGAGCTTTGAATTTCTTACCTGTGCAATCTTTCTTCATATGACCAATAGTATTACAAGAAAAACATCTACCTTTGAATTCTCTTTACATACCTTTGGGTGATACCTCTTGCTTAGGTGATTCTTCTTCCTTAGGTGTATCTTTAGATTTTTTAATCTCATCAAACTTCTTCTCATCTATGCTTTCAGATATTTCCAGATCTGGTTCCTTGCTTTCTTCATTTGCTTTAAAAGTGTTAAATCCAAGACCAGTCTTATCATAGAATGGATTTTGATAATATATTTGTTCATCAATCTTTTCTCTAGTTGAATATAGCCTTTCAAGTTGTTGTTTAGATTGAGTCAGTTCACCTTTCACAATTGCATTGTATTTCTCAATTTTGGCATAATGCAAATTGACTTTCTCAAGTTCAAATGTTACTTTACCAAGTTTAGATTTTAGTCCTTCATTTTCAGTCTTTAGACTTTCATTCTCAGATTTCAGATTTGCTTCATTCTTTCCATTTCCATCTTTCAAACTAAGCTTCTGATTTTCTATCTTCAGTTCATGCTTAAGGATCTCATTTTCTTTTTCTAAATTGTAATCACAATTGTCAATGAAAACTTTGGATTCCTTTTCAGATTTTAGATCTTCCAACTTGTTTTTTAGTTTCTCAATGAGGTTCTTTGCATCATCATATTTTCTTTTCAGAGTATCTCTTTCATCAGTAAGCATATCAATCTATTCAAGAGCTTCTTCAAGATTCTGTTGTAGTTGATCCATATCCATAGAGATCCTACTCAAGCTACTAGGCTTTCCTTGAATGATTCTTTTTTGAGTAACTAAGCTCTAATACCAATTGTTAGAAACAGGGAATACTGAGAGGGGGGGGGTGTGAATTAATATTCTACAAACTTTTACTTTTGCCCAATTATGGATATAATAGATTATCTTAACACATGCATAATATAAGAAGCTAAACAACATGCATAGCAATAAAACTAAAGAATTCATAACACATTATTTGTTCTTGAGGAAACCCTGTCCAAGGGAAAACCTCGTTGGGGATGGTACCCACAAAGATCCACTAATCAAAAGTATCCTTTTAAGGATGATGACCCTATTAGGAGTCTATTACATGCATATAGTGTCTCAGTCCTGATTAAGGGACTATAGGCTTTGTTAGAAGCCTCAACCCTGTTAGGAGTTGGCAGTACAAAAAGTGATTACCAGATGAGCCAACTGCCCAAACAAGTAATGTACAATATTTACGGATTACAAAAATAGGTCAAGGTACATAACCTTATACTTCTTGCATCAATATATTTTCTCTTCTCTTTTACTATTGCTATTACATACATTCGTTCCTTCATCATTTTCATTCTTACAATTTACAATTACATTTATACAAGTTATTAAGATTAATAACTTTCCAGTCAGCTATCATATTACAAAATAAATTTATCCAAGGGTTAACATCTATGATGTCATCCCTTTATATTGTTAAGTTATTATTTTGATAAAAAAAATAATCCCTTAACTCTTTACTAGTTCTATCCTATTGGCTTAACACTATCTTTAGAAAAATTGTCATAACTTCTTACGTAGATGCCATACTGACTTGGACTCTAAGATGAGTCTTCAATAGTCACGATAGTATCTATGTTTAAGTGTGCAAGCACTAAACTTACTCCAGTCGACATCGTAAACAAAAACTATCATCAGGTTCACTAGTAAAAACACACTGTCTCATACTTAGATGATTTCACATTGTGCTCTGACATACTAGCTCTCTAACCTATGTGATCTTCATGTAGATCATATGTTTCCATAATGAAAACATCTATGTAACCAACTCAGCCAAATGCCAACAAGGGTAGAACCATTTTTTTCTTGGTTCAAATTCCTCAAAGCATAAACAGTTAGTTTCAACCATGAAACAGATTATGTCTTTGTATTTCTCAACTATCTCCTCAGGTATCGTGTACCTTTCCTTCATTTGTCTTTGAAGAATTTTAATCATTTTAAACAGGTCACCATCTACCCAATTTTTATCTTGTCTTTGGTAGCTTTCTAAGATTTGTAGATCAGTAGGTACACTATTCTTCCATGCCCTGGGCCAAATTCTAGGAAATTTTTGCTCAATGTGGATGTACATGTGGACCAGAAGTGAACGAAACTTGAATGAATTTGACTTATCCTTCTTGATAATTTTTACATTCTCTAAGAATTGATGTGCTAGGATATCGCATAGGTTATATTTAGTGTTTTCCAACATTCTTTAGGCCATCATAATTAATTTTTCTAACACAGAATTAGATCTAATGTTGTAGAATAACTTTTAACCTAGTAGCATTTCTACCAATCTCACATCTTGTTGAAAGATGTCATTCACATTCATTGCTCTCTTATCCCACTTAGAAAGTGTTAGGTTTTCTACTTATTTCCTAATGTCATTATCTACTATTGGGAGGGCTCTAGTATTTTCCAATCCAGTTATCTCATGAATCAACTAGTTATATATCTTCAATGGGTTTCTCTCCAATCGAAAAAAATTGATCATGGATTCTACTTAGAATGATCGTGAACCATTCAGTTTCATAGAACTCATTTAGGAGGGTTAAATTGATAATAGATTGGTCTTCCAAATGTTTGACCTCCTCTTTCATCTTCCATTAGACTCTATCATTTTATCTATCTCCATATACATCTCTAAAACCCCAATAGTCTCATACTTGTAGTGAATATAAGCCCTAATATCTTCAACGTGTAACACGTCATAAGGGGTTTGAAAAAATGCTCCTTTTGGATCATCCTCCCAAGACTTAAATGGGTGTCTCTTAAACTTATACCTCATTCTATCAATAACATCAAATATCATAGGTGCATCTATAGCATTTTGAAAGATTATATAGCCGAAATACCTTTAATACATGGAAATCTAAATCTTTTTCTTCAAACGATCACACAACATATTTGTTGGATGGATGTAGTGCTTCCTAATGTTGTTCTCCTTGGTCATTGCTAATCAGATGGTTCTGAAATGATATGTTTCAAGGTGTTTTAGCCATCACAAGGTGAGTGAATGCATTAATCACATGTAGCTCAACTTCACTTATTGTCTAGTCAAATATAATTTTTTGATAATAGGATATGAATCTCCAAGTGTTGCAATCACAAACATAGACTTTATATTGTCTATACACACCATATCTAAGCTCACATGAGCTTATTCTACATAATCAGGTGCTGGATATATTCTGTTGTCTACATCCAATGCTCCCCCTAAGGCCAAACTACCTTCTATGTCAATGTAGCTATGTAATCATCATGAGAAGACACAGTAGTATCTATGGCCTCTCCCTGAACCAATGCCTTATTGAAATATTTTTCCTTCCATATCTTCTCATCATCTTCATTTTTTGGTTTCTTGAAATGATTCTTAAACTCATCCATGTACTCATTAAGACTTCTATCACTTTTACCAATAATTTTCTTTGCAACCATACCTGGTGGTCCTCTTCTATTGTTTATTACATTATACCTGCAAAACTTTTCTATATGTCCTAAGTTGTTTCATTTGAAACATGTAGGTGGTCTTCTATTCCAATTAACCTAGAGTGTACAATACTTTGGAGTATTCCCAAGTTTATTTCACTCATAGCATGTGATCTTGGTTGTTGACTCCTCTCTGATGTAATCTTGTATGATCCTTGACTGATCAAGTTTTCTACATTCTTCTTTCTTATGTCTAGATGCATAATAGTTATAATAGTAACTAGTAAAGGGTTTGTGATGTAAGGAAGGGTGGGAAGAGGGGCCAAAGGCACACCCTAATCCAAATCCTCATTGCATAGATCACACATGGAAGAAAATACACAACAAAAGAGTGAGAATGTAGAATAGATCTATTATATTTCATCAATTGATTCATACATGTTAGGTTGTAAGGCCTTCCCAGTTAGGGCCAAATACACTAATTTCAATTACAACAGTCCCCCAATATGTGAGGATTCAAAAACTATCTTCAATTCTAATCTCCTATCTCTCACTAAAATTGATTCCTAAAGCTACAACCAACAACTACATCTATACAAGAGGCTACCGAAACAAGTCTACCTTTAGATCCATCATTAGTGGAAGGAATGAGCACATGTAGGTCCACACACTTCCCAATGATCAATACCAACATTAACTCCATGAACATAATTAAATGCACAAGTCAGCCTCAACAGGAAATAAAAATAAATCACTCGATGGGCAAGACTACCAAGCACTAGGAAATAACTCAAAAAACCAAAAGAACCAGGCCAACTCAGTCAATAAAGGTACTGAGCAATAACCGAGCCTTGTCAGTAAATAAAGGAAAACACCAATGAGATCCAAAAGAAGCTACCAATAAAAATTAACACTTATAACTTATTTTTTGTGATATAGGATTGCCAAGGACCTGAGGTGCTTCGGCATCACACACCTGGGGTTATTTGAAATAATTCTTTGAATCGTGCAGCAAGTACAACCAAAGCTGAATCCAACTCAAATTGTGAAATCTATGAAGTGTCTTCAATTAGTGTATTCTTCCACTTTACCAGATATTCCATGTACTCTTTTCCTCTTGTGCTTTTTCCAACTCTATGTTCCAAAATCTTCTCAACTTCTTCTATCCGATTTTTAGGATAAGCATATGGTACTATCATGTCTTCATCAATTTCATGATACTCAAACATATCTGTAATCTTGAAAATATGAGATATATCCATATCATCAGGTATCTTAATCTCATAAGCATTTCCACTATCAAATTTCCTCAATATCTTGTGTTGGTACCCTTAAAATTTTTGAGGAATGGAACACATTCGCATGCATTTGTACTATTTTGCTTTCAGGATGCATGTGGGAACTGAGTGTTTTTCGGGTGCTTTCATAAAATACATTTGTCCATTACCTTTCATATGTTTCATTGGGTTATTCTGAGTCCTAAAGTTGCATGTTGAAATGGGTTTTCATCAGTTCATTCCTAGGGGGTGTCAAAATCAGAAAATTGCTAATTGTAGAATTCACCGGGAAGGGCTACTTTGAGGTTGAATAATATAAAATCTAATAAGTGTCATAAAATCTGAACCTAGTTTCTTATTGTACACATTTCATACTATCTATGTTAGGGTTTAGGTCCCCGTGATAAGTTTTGACCCTATTTATTCATCCCCTTCCGGAGGTGTTTTCTTAGTTTTGCACTTGTGCAATTGTTCAATTATTCTCGGAGGCCCTGTTTGTGGAGCTGTATCTTTTTCCTGGTGATTGGTAGGGAGGTTTTAATCTTTTCCCTATATTATAGACAAGTTCTACTTCATCCCTATTAGTTTTCAACTCATGACGAATCCATTGGATGAGTTTCTCAATGCGATTCCATTTGCAATTTCTACTGTTTGCAAAGAGTGTGAGGTGCACCAATTTGCCAGAGGTCAACTTTGCTCATTTATAACTTTTGACCAGTCAAATTTATCAATGAAATTCTTGTTTCTTTGCATTGCAAAGTTGACATATAGCTTCCAGTTCAGATTTGAGCTTTCTGCCAATCCAGTTGATGTCTTTTTGAAGGCATTTCCAAACTAAACTTTCCATTATTTTCTGTGTATTCTGGGTCTATCTCTACAAGTCCTAATTTTCATGAAGCTATATCTTTTGCCTGATTGACTGCCAATCCAGATGATGATTGAATTATATTATTTACATCTCAATGAGCTTATATGCCAGTTTGTGGCTTCCCAGGGATCTGTTAGGTATTTTTGCCGGGGTCATTTCAAATGCAGTTTATCACTTTTAATAGCTGTTTGTAGATGCAAAATGAAAAGGGCAACTTCAGAGATTAATATCTTTTGCTCCGGTTGTAGTCATGAAGTTCCATTTTACAGAGTATTAGAATGTGGGTCAAAGTTCATGCATGTTCAATGACGGGGCCGGGTCAGGTGATTATGTCAGTTTTCAAAGCTGGTTCCGGAGGCAGCTTGTATGATTTTGGCAGAATAGAAAAAGTTCGGTATTCAAGGTGCCATGTGTGGCCATCTTTGAAGGAGACAAAGATTCAAGAGGCAAAGTTGGAAAAGTGGATGGCTTGTGTTCCTAACTACGAGTCATTTTGGGCATTTTGTTCTGTGAAGAAAGGATATAGTGGTGTAGTTACATATGTTATGGAAAACTTTTCACCTTTAGATGCAAAAGCATATTTCTTGGGTGATTTGGAAAGTGACTTAGATGTAGATCTATGCAAAGAAGGCTGGATTATGGAAATAGACCATAGTAGTTTTGTTCCGATCAATGTATATGTGCCAAATACTAGCGTACATGCAGGCAATGACATCCTTCCTCGACTAAACTTCAAGCTTTGTTTTCTCAAAGCTTTAAAAAATAGATGTGATAAAATTTTAAACTCATGAAAGGAGATAGTTATTTTGGGAGATTTTAATGTCACTCATAGAGATATTGATGTGTTTAAAGACTGGAATATTCATGACATTTAATCTCCAGGATTGATTATGCTGCATGAAGTAGAGGGTTTTTGGGTTAGGTAATAGATGTGGAGATTGTGAAGATGGTGCCTAAGAGTTGGAGTGACCATGCTGCTATAGTGCTTACTTTGAAAGAACAACCATCTTTGCCTATACACCCTATACCTGCTCTTAGCTCCTGGAGAATGAAAAGACTCAAAGAGAATACTAGGCAGACAAAACTTACTGCCCTTTTTGGTGGACGTTCACTAAAGTCAATGTCACCTAACCAGAAGGAACTTGTGTCCAAGGAAAATCAAGACTGCCAATCCTTAAAAGGAAATAACAAAACATGGGAAAGGGATATATAGAGTGCGGAAAAGGACATATTAAAAGCTCAAATGAAGTATCAAACAGAAGCATAAAAGACAATATTGATGTAAATAACTTGTGTGGCTCAAAGGAAACAAGTCCACATTTATCTAGATTATTTACAAAAAAGAACCTTTCTATAGATGTAAACAATATATCAGAGATGCATCTAGAGTGGTCAATTGATTCTGAACTTGTGGAGACATTTGATAAAAAATCATACAAAAGGAAATCAACGCAAATCAAAGAGGAGTGTCTGCCTGTCGTGAAATGAAAGGAGGCTCACATTTTAACATGAAGATGCTAGCAAAAGAGGAGTGCTAATTCATTAACAGCCCACGCCAAAAATGGAAAATGTTGCATTTTGAATAAAGGACAAAGCTATTGAAAGTAGTATCGCCTTTGAAGTTATATGGATTCCAATTTTAGTTCATGGTAGAGGCATGATTGTAAAGAGTTTGCTCACATTTATAAAAGCTCTTAGCAGTATGAAGGGGCTATGCAATCGAAAGAGGAACTCATGCAATGTAAATAGGGGCCTCACGTTTTAGTAAACAAGCTCACGTATAGGGAAATCTGCGTAAGATTCAAAGGAGGCTCATGTTTTAACATGGGTGTTAGCACATTTGGAGACTCTACATTTAAAAGGGGGCTGCGTAATTGAAAAGGAATGCCCCACACAAGCATGAGAAAGATGCCAGCACCAACAAAGGAAAGACTAGTATATAATAAGATGTCTGCGAAATGGAAGAGTCAGCATTCCAAAAGGAATGCCCACCATTTTCAAATAAAAGACACCGCCATTCACAAACGGCATTGTGCAGGTTGAAAGAAAATCACGCACTAGAACAAGCTGCTTATAGTCACTTGTGCAATGAACCATGGGCATTTGATTTGAACTCGGAAGCTTGCACAAGTCAATAAAGAGGGATTATGCAAGCATGGAATCAATCTGTTTGAATGGAGGCTCATGCACATACGAGAAAAGAAAATAGATGCGCATGTGTATATCCCACATTCAGTGGGTAGAGGGTTTTTCTTGTGTTTATAATCAGTAACACTCATAGAAAAATGAAGAAAAAGCCATGGAGGCTCTCGGCAGCCCTCTTGGCTGGAAGACTGAGTGCGTGGGGCCCTATAAATTTTGACGGTGAAAGCAACCCTTGTAGTGCTAATTCGCTGAATGAAAAGTGCAACTTGAAAAGGATTAAGCGAATCAGCAAGAGTAGTTGCGGAATCACCAGCTTGCCAATTTGCGGAATCAAATGGACAACTGCAAAGTCATTAAGCGATTTAGCGTTGCATCCGCTAATTCGCGAAATAAGAAAGGTAAGGTAAAATTTATTCAGCGATTCAGCGCATTCGCCCATTTGCCAAATGAGAAAGGTAAGGTAAAATTTATTCAATGATTCAGCGCATAAGGCAAAAAATTAACATGAAGTGGTAGTGGTGAGGTGGCAAGCCAGCCAATCCAAGCTTACCACATGTCAGGTGGGTCCCACTATAGGGACAAAAATAATATTTTATTTAAAATCCTTTCTATGCATCCATTCAAAAAATCAAAATTATAAACATAAATTTATATAGTTTTGAACTATATGAATAAATTCAAAAATTTAAATCACAGAGCTAAGAGACCAAATTAATGGCTGGTGACTTCATTTTTTTCCCAAATAACAAGTATTATATGCCGCCGGAAAGGTCTCGACGTGAGGATTCTAATTTTGGAATCAAATTTTGCACAGGTGGCCATCTACTTGTGTTATTTGTAGTTGAAAGTTTCAGGGGGGCCAGGAAGATATTTTGTGAAATCCGATTGTTCTCACCCGGTGACTCATGGTTTGTTGATCTTGAGGGCAGGTGTCAGTTTGAGTGACCGGCTATGCTTTTCCCCCTCTTCTTATTCCCATTTATAATCTTTTGTAGGGGTTCCAATCTTTTTGCATGAGAAGAGCTCTGCAAGTTTGAGTTCCATGAATGCAAGTTCTCAGTTTCATTTCAGAGTTCTCATTTTGAGTTTGCTGTGATTTGAATGTATAGATATAGGTGATTCAATGAAATATAGTGAAAATCCTTTCCTGTATTTTTTTGATGTCTCTTTGTGTCTTTGTCAAATTATTGTATATTGATTTGTAAGGCATCTCTATATACCTGTTTACAAGGTAAATGGTGTGATGACTTTCAAGTTTCTTTCAAGGAAAGTGTAATATCTTGAAGATTGTTGTTGATAATATGATGTTTCATAAGGATCTGATGTCCAGATAGGGGGAAGAAAGAATGGTGTGCAAGGTGCATTGTTTGATTTCCAGTTGTATAAGATTTGAAGTTTCCTGCTGCTGTGCATCTCATGACTCCATGCCCAATATTAGGCACTGGTTTAAACTAGACTTGTAATTGAAATCTTTTAAATCAACTTTCCATTTCTATTGATGAGCTTGAAAGAAGTTTGTAGCATGTGGGTAGGCTTCCCATATCAGAGATTCATCTCAGTTATGAATCCTGTTGTAGGACATATTTATTCTATTTAATCCATTAGTGAATCTACCTATTAGGTGTTTGTATTAGTTTGTATCAATTTGCATAGGCAGAGAAGTAAGGTACACCCACCTGGGTCTATGGAGCTCGAAGTGAAGAAGGATTCCATCCTTGTTAATTAGCATTTCTCTTGCCAGGAAAAGAGCATCAAAAGGGAGAGATCAAGTTATGGTCTAGTTGTTTACCTTTGTAAGAAAAATAGCTAACATCTTGCAAGGACCAAATTTATTCATTTTCCGCTTCCCATATGTTCCAACAGGAAATCTAGCTCTCTTCAAATGAACCATTACTTCATCACCAACTGTAAAAGTCTTATGTCTCCTTAATCTATCTACTATGTCTTTGTATTTTTTTTACTATTCTCAAATTTATGTTTCACTTCCTCATGCAATGTCTTCATGAACTTAGAAAATTTCACTCCTTTAGCACTTCTCTTGTCTTCACCAACAATATCCTTCAAATCTGATATACCTCAGTTGTATGCCATTAACAATCTCAAAAGTTGTTTTTCCAGTACTCCTATTCACAAGAATATTGTATGAAAACTCTTCTTGTGCCAACATAGAATCCCAATTACTCAATTTATCTCCAACTAAACATCTCAAAAGACTACCCAAACTTCTATTCACAACCTCTACCTATCCATTAGTGTGTGGGAGAAATTTAGAAATATACCTCAACTCGGTGCCCAAGTTTTTCCAAAGAGTCTTCCAAAAGTATTTAATAGACTTACTTTCTCGGTGAGAGATGATACTCCTCGGTAATCTATGCAATCTAAAAATCTCCTTAAATAGAAGATCTGCTATATGCACTACACCTGATGTCTTTCTACAAGGTATAAAATGTTCCATCTTAGAAAATCCATCCACAAAAATAAATATAGAATCATTACCTCTTACTGTCCTTGGTAGGCCAAGAACAAATTCAAAACTGATATCAATCCAAGGTTTCTCAGGAATAAAAATTGGTGTATAAAATCTAGTATTCTAACTTACCCCCTTTGCAACTTGACAAATTCCACAACTTTTCACAAATTTCTAAATATCCGTATACAATTGCGGCCAAAAGTATTTCTCCTTAAGAAAATTAAATGTTTTGTCAATGCCAAAATGTCCATCCAAACCACTACTATGTTTCTTCTTTATCAAATTAGTAATCATTGATCCTCTAAGTATGCACAACCGAATACCTTTAAAAAACATACCTTCTTGAATGAAATAGTCTTCCCATTTAGTACTCAGTTGATCTTGAATAGGTGCTGTGCACTTTCTCCACGGCTCAGAAAAATCAAGATCAATTTCATACAAATCTTTCATGTCATCAAAACCAAGAACTTCAATTCTCATCTCGATCATCAAAGATCTTCTTCTAATCAATGCATCAGTAACTTGGTTAGTGACTCCACTCTTATGTTTTATCATAAATGTATAACTCTACAAATATTCAAACCCATTCATATGTCTTTGATTCAACTTATTTTGACTCACCAAATACTGTAAATCCTTATGATTAGTATACAACACAAATTCACTCGGTATCAAATAATGTCTCCATTTATTTAGGGCTTGAATGATAGGATAGAAATCTTTCTCATACACAAAATATTTCCTTTTTACATCATTCAACATCTCACTAAAGAAACCAACAAGTTTACCTTCTTGACTCAACATGACTCCTATTGCACTACCACTTGCATCACATTCAACTTGAAATACCTTATTGAAATTAGGTAAAACCAACACAGGTAATTCAACAAACTTTTTCTTGATAGTCTCAAATCATTTATTAGCTCCATGTTTCCACTTAAATTTTCTTTTATCTCCTCTCATAGTCTCAGTCATAGCATTAGAAATTGAACTGAAATTCCTGATGAAATTTTGATAAAAACTTTCTAAACCATGAAATAATCTTACCTCACTAGAATTTTCAAGTGTAGGCCAATTCAAAATAGCTTCAACCTTTTTAGGATCCACCTTCAAACCATCAGCTTAAATTACAAATTTGAAATACACAATCTCCTCTTTCATGAAGGAACACTTTTTTAGGTTAATCAACAACTTTTCTTATTTCAATCTCTACAATACTTGTTCAACATGCAACAAATGCTCTTCTCTAGTCTTACTGAATTTCAAAATATTATCTAGGTATACAATAAAAAATTTACCCAAAAATTTCTTCAAAACCTCATTCATCAATCTCATAAAAGTACTTGGTACATTAGTTAAACCAAAAGACATAACCAACCACTCATACAAACCTTCTCTTGTTTTAAAAGAAGTCTTCCACTCATTACCATCTCTGATTTTGATTTGACGATATCCACTTTTCAAATCAATCTTGGTCAAATACTTTTCTCTAGTCAAACAATCCAGTATGTCATCCCTTCTTGGTATAGGAAAACTATATTTCACTATTATCTTGTTGATTACTCTATAATCAATACACATTCACTATTCTCCATTCTTCTTAGGTGCCAATATAGTTGGTACTACACAAGGACTCAAACTTTCTTAGATCAAATATTTCTATAGCAATTCTTGGATCTGTCTGTTCAATTCCTAACTCTTGGTGGGTGTCAACCGATGTGGTGCCATATTCGGTAAACTAGCTTCAGGGATTAGATCCATAAAATGATCAATGCTTCTCTTCGGTGGAAAACCATCAGGTAAATTATCATAAATGATCTTTTTTTACTCAATGAGTATCTTATCAATCTCTTTAAGGATGTGGTACAGGAGCACCTACTCTAGATTCAACAAGCATTCCTATGGAACCTAGTATTTCACACTAAGGTCCTTAGAGGCCTCTAGTCATGCTTAGGATAAGGGTTAGACATTGGATCTCATTCTAAGACCATAGTTCCAAGTTTGGCATTTTATGAGCCCTTGGTCTAACTAGTGGTCATTTATGATCCAACACCCTAGTCATAGGTATTTTCATGCTTTTCTATGTTTTTATCCATTAGGGATCATCAAAATAAGGTTAGGACCAATTTTGGTCATTAGATTTGCAAAATTGCAAAATTGGCAAAGTTGCTCTAAAAGTTGTCAAGCAAATTTTGAGAAACTTCCTTAAAAGTTGTCAAACTTGTAAACACCACTCCCAAATGGCCAATTAGTTCAAACAGGTCATGTAACCATTGGGATTATCCTATATAAGCCCTTACAGGTGGGTGATAGGATATAGAATGTAATTTTGGCAATTATCAATAAAATAAACTATCATTTCTCTATAGATTTCATGATTCAGACCCCTGTATGGATAGGTATGGACATGAGGGCATGAAAAAATGATCCAAAAAGTTTAAGCCTTGAGTCTTCTTCTATTTTCAATTGGTCTCATGTATTGATCTGACCTAGATTGGAAGATATCTGATTTTTAGTGAGAGTGCCTAGAATTAAGGCTTAAAATCAGGGTTTCTAATAGGGCCTGATTGTTTAGGCACATTTCACCATGGGAAATTGAATCCCCTTTGTGGAATACAATATTTTCCAATTTAATTTCATCTTTTTTAGATTAGGATTTTGGATTTGCAGAGGAGTGGGTTTGCCACAAGACCCTCGGTGTACATCTGTATGTGTGCACCAGTCAAGTAACTAGGACAGTCATCCTAGATTTTGGTTGGAGATTCACCAAGCCCTAAAAACTTGGATTCTAAGTTTTTTCACATTTCCACACATGCCTCCATGCTTAGGTTGTGTTTTGGCATAGGAGAAAGAGCACTTGTAGTGCATTTGGAGCCCTAGTTAGGCCTATTAGCCCGGTCTAATATTGCAACAACATTGACTTCTATTCACTTCCACTCCTTGGTGTTAAGATATGTTTTATAAACCCAAAAAGGGTATCATAATCCATAACCAAATCACCATCTCATTTGGAATAATTTTGTCTTATGTTCATATTTTCTTCTAGGAAGGGCTACAAGCCAAGTCCTAGGTTTGTGCAGCAACTTAGCATTGTGGGTTTCTTTTGAAGGAAAGAACCATTGGAACTATTAGACTAAGACCTAAACAAGCCAGAGTAGTGATTGCAATCCACCCCTAGTCTTGGTTTCCATTTCTTGGCTTTTGATTGTCTATTGGGCTAAAGAGACCTCTTAGTCAATCCTTGGTTTTTTGTGCTTAGGACTTTGGTAAACCTAGTGATTAGGTTACATTGAAGAGTTGGGGTTGTGATAACCTATTTCCTAGTCCTTTTGGATACTTTTGATAAGTATTGAGCACTTGACCCTATCACCTTGGGTGTTGAAGGATTGAAACTTACCATTGCTCACTGTTTGAAGGCTTCCGCTTGCCACTGCTGCATCGGGATGCTACCCACTCTTTTCTCAGTCAGTTTTTTAGGAATCACAACAAAACATACATAATTCTTCTTCAAATCCTTAACAATATTTCTTCCTTCCATTAGATAAATTTTCATAGATGTACAAATACTACTAACAGGTTCTTCAATCAAAGCTAAAAAGATTTGTCTTGTCCCATCAGCCCAAATAGTATATTTATGCAATCTCTCATCATATATAGCATGCTTATCATATTGCCAAGGTCTAACCAAAAACATATGACAACAATCCATAGGCATGATATCACACAATACTTTATCATAGTACTTTCCAATTTTCAAATTCACATAACATTGTTCACTTACCAAGAATGTATATTCATCCTTGATCCATGAAATTTGATAGGGTCTTAGATGTTTCAACCTTTCCAACTGCAACTTTATAACCATTTCCTTAGATGCCAAATTCTTCGGGCTTCCACTATCAATGATTACCTTCCACACTTCATCAAAAACTCTACATCTAGTCTTGAATAAGCTTTTCCTTACCAGATCTTCCTTATTACCTTTACTCCATAGTGCTACGCTGACCATCAGGTTCTTTTATTTCTCAAGTTTATTCAGTGAGTCTTCTTGCACTAAAGCATTTCTACTACTACCGATATTCTTACTTGCATGTTTACACTCAAATGAGCTATGTCCTTCTCTACAATTATAAATAGTTCATCAGAATCCACCTCTACTATAACCATCTTGGTAGTTATTGCCTCTTCCTCTAGCCAAACTTTCACCTTTCCACTCAGTCTTTCCTTTCTCTAGATTTTGTTTATCTTTATTAGATCTATTGTTTTCACCATAGGATCTACCTCTTCCTCTATGGAATCTACCACCTCTTCCTCTTTGTCTTTTCTCATGGCTTTTATTCAATTTCTCCTCAACTTTAAAGACAAATTTATAAGCTTCTTCAATATTTTCCAACTTTACCAAACTGATTTCTTCTCGGATGGAAACTCTCAACCCATTCAGGTAGAAATTCTTTCCACTTCATCTTCATCATGTCCAAATATGATATCTAATCTATATAAATACTCAATATACTCTTGTACCGATCTATCTTTCTACCTCAAATATTGCAATCACCTAACCAGGTTAATCTGATAATCACAAGGTAGGAACTTTCCTTTCAAATTATTAACCATCTTATTCCATACCTTGGTTTTATCTTTTCCTTTCCTCTTTTTTTCTAATTGTAGATGCTCCCACAATAAAGATACATGACTCTTCAACTTTATGCTTTCAATCTTGACCTTCTTTTCCTCAACATCATTTTCATACTCAAAATACTTCTCTATCTCAGTGATCCAATCCACCAACTTATCTGAATATAAATTTCCACTATATTAAGGGGGGTTGAAATGTGGTGTAGTCTTCAGAATTGTCAAAGCCTTCAATAATCTTTCATCATCCTGATCCATCACGAGTGCAGGTTCTGCATTACCTTCTTCTTCTTCAATTTATTCATCACTAACATCTTCAAGATGTCTTCCTCAACAATGGGCTATCTCAATAGCTTCTAACCTAGCAGCAAATTGTCTCAATATGTTTGACAATCTTGTATCTGCATCTTGCCTCCCATGAACCATCTTGAAAACCCTCTACAATTGCAAGTATGATCACAATCTTCTACCCCACAAAAATATCAACTAGGGTTTAATAAGAGGAGCCCTCAAACCTAGATTCCCAAATATAGATCCAAATCTCAACCTTCGCTCTGATGAAAGCATTAGGATTATGTTCAAAGGGTTATAGAAGTTGTGGTCAGAATCAAGAACTGTAGTGGTACTTATGAGGAAGAAGAAGTTTTTGTGAAGATCCTTATATCATTGACACCCAATTACAATTTTAAGGCTATATCTATTCAAGAGACTATACCTTTGACTCTGAACTTTAGTGAAGAGATGTTGATTGAAAAGATAACTACCTTTGAGGCTATAGAAATGAGAGATTTTTTACCTAAATTTGAATCTGCATTTAAGGCATCTGCACATAAGAAGATAATATCTACACTTCCAAGCACTAGTAGTGAGAACCTAAAAGAAGAGCTCAGTGAATATGCTGAGGAATGGGAACAAATACAAGTAGAGGAAAGAAATATGGATGAACTTGTTGCACTAATTTCTAGGAGAGAAAAGAGAGGTAGGTCATTTTTCATTACCTTTGGAATGTTTTTCATGCAATAAGGTAGGTCATTTTTCATCTAGATGTCCTATAAGAGTTCCTAAGTACAAGCCTATGTTTTTCAAATCTAAGTATTCAAAGGATAAGGAATGTTATTATGCTAGTGAAGGTATTTCTAATGATGATGATTTAGATTATGATGAGATTGGATTTGTTTCTATTAAAGATGAATGAGTACATAAGGAAAAAGATTTAGTATTTCATGCTGATAAGAAATATGAATGGATTATAGACAGTGGTTGTTCACATCATATGAGTGGAGATAAAAACAAGTTGGTTAAAATAGTAAAGTATGATGGTGGTGTTGAAAGGTTTGGAGACAATCTTCCTAAACCTATCATAGGAGTAGGATCTATTAATCTAGATGGAAAAACTAATACTGATAATATACTACTTGTTGATGGACTTAAGCATAACTTATTAAGTGTTGGAAAGTTGATAGACAAAGAGTTTCAGTTACAATTCAATGATGGTAAATATTTTATCAGAAGTAAGGTAGGAAAGTTGATTGCAACTACTACTAAATCTAGAGGTAATATATTTGAACTAAATACATTTGGAGCCTCTTGTTTTGTTGCGAAGGTAGATGATAGTTCGTTATGGCACAAAAAGTTTTTTCATATTAACTTTGATGACATTGTCAAGAAAAGTTTGACTAATGCAATAAGAGATCTACTAGAGATTGTCAAACCATCGAACAATGTATGCAAAGAATGTGTTATGTGAAAGAAGACTAGAAGCAGTTACAAAAGAAAAGAATATACATCAAAAGGAAACTTGGATCTAGTACATACAGACCTGTGTGAACCTATAAGGAAAAAATCATACTATAGTGAAAGGTATTTCATACTTTTATTGATGACTTTTCTATAATGATGTGATTTACTTACTTGAAAGAGAAATTAGAAGCATTCGATAAATTCAAGATATTCAAGGCAAAAGTAGGGAATGAATCGGGTTTAAAGATAAAATGTTTGAGATCAGACAGAGGTGGAGCATTTACTTCAAAATTATTCAATTCATAGTATGAATAGCATGGAATACAAAGACATACATCTGATCCTAGGACTCCATAATAGAATGGGATAGCAGAGTGAAGAAATAGGACTATACTTGATACTGCTAGGACAATATTTCTTGAATAAACTGTATCTCTTGTGTATTGGAGAGAGGTTGCTGGGACAATAGTGTACACTTTGAACAAAATTCAAATCATAGAAGGTACAAGTAAGAATCCTTATGAATTATGGTTTAATCATACTCCTACTTTAAAATATTTTAGAATATTTAGTAGTAATTTCTATATTAAGAGAGATGATGAGATAGGAAAGTTTGATGCTAGAAATGATCAAGGAACTTTCCTTGGTTATTCTACTAAGAGAAAGGCTTAAAAATGTTTCAATCTAAGATTAAGGAAGATGATTGAAAGTAACAATGTGAAGATAAATGAAAATTTTTAGATACAAGAGAGAATATATGACTATAATCAGGTTACAGAGATCAAAAAGGTTGTTGTTGTAGAAGAAGAAGAAATGGTTGAGGCTTAATGTGAAAATGAGACTTGTAATGATGAGACAAATGAGGCTACTAAGGTTCCTAAGACTATGAGGTATGTAAAGAAAAATCATTCTGAAAAGAAAATTATTGGCAATACAAATCAAGGAGTATTGACTAGATCAAAGGCTAGAGAAGAAATTTTTTTGATTTCTCAAGTTGAACCAAAGACTATAGATGAAGCTTGTAGAGATGAATCTTGGATAAATGCTATGAAAGAAGAGTTAGATTAGATAAAGAAGAATAAAACTTGGGAATTGGTTCCTAGACCTAAGAACAAAAATGTAATAGGAACTAAATAGGTTTTCAAAGACAAAATAAATGTAGGAGTTGTAGTAAGAAACAAAGCAAGACTGGTATGTAAAGGTTATTCACAACAAGAAGACATTGATTTTGAAGAGACATTTTCTCCTATTGCTAGAATAGAAGTTGTAAGATTATTCTTGGCTTATACTGGACATAAGAGCTTCAAGGTATATCAGATGGATGTGAAATTTGCATTCTTGAATGGGAATCTTGAAGAAGAAGTATATATAGAATAACCTGATGGATTTCATTTATGTGAAGATAGAGACATGGTATGCAAGTTGAAGAAGGAACTGTATTTGCTAAAGCAAGCTCCAAAGGCTTGGTATGAAAGGTTATTCAAGTACTTACTTTAGCTTGGATTTAGAAAAAGTAATGTTGATAGTAATTTGTAGTTAAGAACTAGTGAAGATGGATTTTTGATAATAGAAGTCTTTGTTGATAATATTATCTTTGGAGGCAATCATGATCTATGTGAAAAAATTTGTAAAAAAATGGAAAATGAATTTGAGATGTCCATGATTGATGAAATCAAATTCTTTCTTTGACTGCAAATAAATCAAAGTAAAGATGGAATTTTTATTTCTTAGACTAAATATCTTAAAAAAATGTTGAAAAGGTTTGGAATGAAAGACTGTAAACCAGTTGTCACACCCATGGTGATTGGAAATAAGCTAGCAATTGATGATGAATCAAAGTGTGTTTTTCAGACCAAGTACAAATCAATGGTTGGAGGATTACAATATCTAAATCATAGTAGACTAGATATTGCTAATATTGTTGGGGTTGTGGCTAGATATCAGGTAGAACCTAAAGAGACACACCTATCTCTTGTGAAAAGGATATTTAGATATCTTAAAGGACCAATAGACTATAACTTATGGTATGACATAAATGATAGCTTTGAACTTCATGCTTGTACTGATGCTCATTGGGTAGGAATCATTGATGATATAAAAAGTACTAGTGGTGGTAAATTTTTCCTTGGGAAAATTTTTGTTTCACGGCTAAGTAAGAAGCAAGATTGTATATCTCAATCTACTCTTGAATCAAAGTATGTTGTTGCTGATATAAATTGCACTCAAATTATTTGGATGAAACAAATGCTAAAAGATATTGCAATATATTTTAATGAGCCTTTGGTTATCCATTGTGATAACACCAGTACAGTGAATATCTCAAAGAATCTGGTGATGCACGCTAAAACTATAAATATTTCTATCAAATATCACTTCTTGAGAGAGAAGGTGGCAGAGAAGGAAATAAAGTTAGAGTGATTATATTAATACAAAGGAAAAAATTGTAGACATCTTTAAAAAGTCATTTCCAAAAGATACCTTTGAATATCTTAGAGGTATGATTTGGGTTCACACCCCTCCTAGTCAGAATTAAATGATGCAGAGATGTATCTATCCAGAGTTTTTCAAAGCCTTATCATATTATGGACTAGATGTAGGGATCTACTCCTCAAGGGGAGTGATCATGGAAGAAAGGTGTTGGAGAATAGTTGATGACTCATGGAACCCTTTATCATTGTTGTCAAAGAAGGAGTGCTGCTATGAAAAAATTCCTACTATATGTGGAGATTGTATAAAGGAATACTATGAGAATACTATTTGGTTACATGACTTTTGCATTGATAAAACCTTGGGATGGATTTTCCCATATGTTGAAATCAATGCCAAAGGGGGAGATTGTTGGATATTTCTAATGTATTGGAAAAAGGTTTGATAAATTTAATATGTTTAATGACTACATTGAGTGATTTTGGAGCTTCTTCTATTGTCATTAGTGTTTTGTCACTAATGTCAACATATGTTTATGTAAAGAGTACAGGATGATTATGATAGTGTATAGACACTGTAGAGATGTTTTAGAATGTGTGAAGATAGATGTGAGTTCAAGAAGATGTTGTGATCTTGTATCCAATATTGCATCATGCAATGTTTCATATTGGATGAGTTACAGATATTTTGATGAAGAC
>BSBK01014133.1:75000-100000 GCA_027943335.1 Chamaecyparis obtusa
ATACCTCAGATTTTTAGGAGTCTCGGTAACTTAATTTGTGTCATCATCACAAATATCATTCTCACTGTCAATCTCAATGTGTTCTTCTTCTATCAAAGCATCTTCCTTGATTTCTGTATTCTGATAACAATCATACATTCTCTCTTATATCTAAAGCTTTTCATCTATCTTTGCATTATTACTTTCAATCATCTTTCTAAATCTCAGGTTAAAATATTTGTAAGCCTTTCTTTTAGTAGAATAACAAAGAAAAAATCCTTGATCACTTCTAGCATCAAATTTCCCTATTTCAACATCTTTTTTGATATAGCATTTACTTCAAAATATTTTAAAATATTTTACAGGAGTATGACTAAATCAAAATTCATAATGACTCTTACTTGTACCTTCTCTAACTTGAATTTTGTTCAATGTGTGTACAGTTGGCCCAAAACCTTCTCTCCAATGTATATGAGATACATTTCCTTCTAGCAATGTTGTCAAAGAAGCATCCAATATTGTTTTGTTTCTTCTCTCTGCTATCCCATTTTATTGTGGAGTCCTAGGAGTAGATATATGTCTATGTATTCCATGTTCTTCACAATATGAATTGAATAGATCTGAATTACACTCACCACCTCTATCTGATCTCAAACATTTTATCTTTAAGCCTGATTCATTCGCTACTTTTGAATTGAATATCTTGAATTTGTCAAACTCTTCTGATTTCTCTCTCAAGTATGGAATCCACATCATTCTAGAAAAGTTTAAAAAAATAAAATAAAGTACCTCTCACCATACTATGATTTTGTCCTTGTAGGTCCACATAGGTTTGTATGTATCAGATCCAAATTTCCTTTAGCTGAATATGATTTTATTTTATAAATTTTCTTAGTTTTCTTTCCCATAACACACTCTCTACACATAGTGTTAGATGGTTTTACATTTTAGGTAGGTCTCTCACTGCATTAGCCAAGCTTTCCTTCATAATATTATCAAAATTAATATGAAAAAACCTTTTGTGCCATAACTAAATTTCATGTACCTTTGCAACAAAACAAGAAGCTTCAGATGTATTTAACTCAAATACATTGCCTCTAGATTTAGTACCGGTTGCAATTAAGTCTCATGTCTTACTTCTCATAAAACATTTCCCATCAATGAATTTCAATTGATAACCCTTGTCCATTAGCTCTCCAACACTCAACAAGGTATACTTAATTCCATCAACAAGTAGTACATTGTCAATATTAGTCTTTCCATCCAAAGAAATAGATCCTGCTCAAATGATAAACTTAGGAACATTGTCTCCAAATCTCACAACACCACCATCATACTTATTTTGTTTAACAAACTTATTTTTATCTCCAGTCATATAATGTGAGAAATCATTTTCTTTAACCAATTCAAATTTCTTATCAACATGTGACACTAAACTTGTTTACTCATGTAATGGTTTTTCATCTTTGATAGAAATAAATCCAATCTCCTCATTATCAAAATCATCATCAAAAATATGTTCACTAGCATAATAACATTCTTTTTCATACTTAGGTATATTCTTAGGAACTCGTGTAGGACATATACATGCAAAGTGACCTATCTTATTTAATGAAAAACATTTGAAAGGTAACTTTCCTTCAAAGTTACCCTTACCTCTCTTTTCTCTTCTAGCAATCAGGGTAACGATTTCATATAGCTTTCTTTCTTCTTCCTATATATGTTCCCATTAATCAACATACTCACCAAGTTCTTCTCTTATAATACCACTGTTGGTGCTCACAATTCCAGATGATATCTTTTTGTGTGTAGACACCTTAAATGTTATTTGAACTCTAGGTAAAGAATCTTCCATCTCTATAGCCTCAAAGGTATTTATTGTTGGAAACTACAATTGAAGCAATTGTTGTATTTTCATTGATGTCGAATCTTAATAGGTAAGACAGTTGCTATCTATGAAAGTACTATATCTATTGATTTATGAAAAGGATTGGTGCAAGGGAGATAATAATAAAACCTAAGGAAAGGTTGAATTATTTGATACTTCAATGAGTACTTGATTATGTGGCACAATGATAAGATAATATATTATTTATCTAAATAAGAAAAAAGACTAAAGAAGTAGGCTTAATCAAGAATAAGTGAGGAAATCTAGTTTAAGCCAAATGATGTTAGTGTCAACCAAGCGCTAGTATATGTTGAGTAACTTTAGTGTTGACCGAACATCAAGAAATATCGAGTGTCAAGAAATTACTGAGCAAGATAGTGTTAGCCAAGGAAGATAGTTTGTAGAGATGACCGAGTTATAGAGTGGTGACCGAGGAGATGAACACAATATTGACTGAGCATTAGTAATTAACATTTAGGGGAAGAATTTGGATTTCCAGCTAACATAGTTGAATTCTTGGGTTATGTAAATCATGTTGACTTTAATAATTAAATATATAGATTATTTAATGCATGGTAAATCATTTTATCATGGATTCAATAAGGAGATTGAAGATGTTTCTTGAAGGAAGGATGAATAACTTAAATGATGGAAGGATTTGATGAATCTGACCTAAACCTAAGATCTAAGGAGGAGATTAAATGGAAAAAGATGGATCTACCCATTGATGAGTAAATCTAAGTGGATGCCATAGTTTGTTTGAGTTGTTGATGTTATTTAATAATAAGTCTAAGCAGAAGGCTAAAGGTGAAGGATTTGATCAGAGTTGTGATTTCTTGAAGAAAATTCTGACTAGATCAGAGATGGAGATGGAAATGAAACTTAGTCAGTAAATCAACATATATATGCAGAATTGGATCTGATATTTGCAAAGTGAGTTGTATGTTTTTCAGATTAGAAACTACTTCTACTTTCTAACATTTGTATTAGTTCTAATCCTTTAATCAAGGTTGATCTAACAGTCATTGTTTAAATCCTTTAATCAAGGTGGAATTCTAATGGAATGTACTTAAGTCCTCTAACAAGGCCACTCCTAACAGGGTGATTGAAATCCTTTAACAGGGTCACACCTAGTAGTGTGTTTGTAAACCTTTAACAAGGTTAGATTTTAACAAAGCTCACTTTAGAAGAGTGAAAATATAAGATGTTACAAAGTGGTTTTTCCCAAATTGGGTTTCCACTATAAATATTCATGTTATACTTGTGTGAATGTTTTTATGGGTATGCTTTTATATTCTACAATTTAAATACTCTTGGACAGTGGACTGCATGTTTTATGTTTCTGGTATATATATTCTTTAGAGACCAAGTTGTACTGGTGACCAGATCTGAGATTGTTGAAGTGTTTAAAAGTTCAATTGGTATATCTAGACCTGAGAACAACTAATTCACCCCCCTCCCTCTGTTGTTCTAAATTATATTAACAATTGGTATCAGAGCTATTGGTGCTTATAGTGAACAAGTTTAAAGGTACTTGAAGAAAATGATCAAGATGTATAAAAATGAGGTATCAAAGTTGAACAAGAAGAACTTCCCTACACGGAAGAGTCAGATGAAACTACATCTAGTTGGTATTGGAGATTCGTAAAAATACTATGTTGAACATGACTATTGTTAGGAATGAGAACATTGAGAGGGGGGTTAATCAGTGTTCACTATATTTAATCTTTTTACTTTATTCTTTAAACTAAACTTAAATACTTAAGTACTGAAATGAACATCAACATAAGCATGAAACATGAACTCAACACATAACACCAATATGGTTACGGGGAAACCCCAATAGGTAAAAAAATCGGTGGGAATTGACACCCACTAATAACCTATACTAGTGTTTTATGATCCTTGCTAGAAGATCCTTAACCATGTTAGGAGTTTATTTACAATGTATTTAGTACAGTGACCTTGTCAAGGGTCAGAACTTGGTCGGATTATTTTACAATAAACCTTGTTAGGGGTGGGGACACACTATCCTAGAGCTCACTTCTCAAATGGTGAAGGCTGCAACTTTCTAATCTCAGATACACATTATATCTATTGGATGAACTGGTGATGTGACACTACTTGTCTAATTAGTTCATTTGATGCACTGATGCTTTGACCTCTTGCAAAGCTCTAATACATCTTATCAACTCTTCACACACTTTTTCTCTTCTTATAACAACTCTATATCAATCTCCATGCCAATTACAAAGGGCACATCTCATATTTATATGTGCATACAAAATAATTAACTAGGTTGGCCCTTTAACTGATTACATACAATGCTTCCAATTGAGTTGGCTCAAACGTGTTTACAAAAAAATTTAATGACACATCTAAAACCTAGTTACAATAGGCCCATAGCCTTTATAACATATAAATATAACCGCTAACCAAAATACCAACAACCAGCTGCTTGCTTTGTTCTTCTCTGGCATTCAATGGCTCTGTAACTTCAATTGCCTATAACTTTGTCATACCTGTATATATGATCATGCACTCATAGACTAAGCATGAATACACTCTAACCAACTTATCTTTTAGGGAGTGTACCATAACTCGGTCATATGCACATGTACTGATGCTCTGAACTATTGGTGCTCTGCTTACCATCCAGTCTTCTACACTTAGCCAATTTATGATCTTCTCATCAAGTGCCCTGACTCCAAAACACTATATGACTTTGTTTCCATAATGACAACACTATATTAAGTCATATACACTAGTATAGTCAAGTTTCCAGCAATCTCCCCCTTTTTCATTGATGGCAACAAAGGAATATGGAAAAGTTGCTTACTGTCCCTTAATACAAAAAAATAATTAATCATACTCTATCTTATATCTCCCTTATATCTTCTTACTATTTTCTTTACATAGATATAGCTTCATATTCTATACATACTCCCCCTTTGACATTAATCAAAAAGGTGTTACAAAAATAAATCTGTACAAGTACTTACACTAAAAGTACATCCGGGTATGCAATCTATAAATTTTGGATCTCTTGCTTCCAAAATGTAATCAATGCATTGATTGTTTGGAGATGGGCACATAAGGAATATTGTAGTTTCTCCATCTTCTCCAAATCTAAACTAGGAACTTGATCATATGTATCCATGATGCCATTGATGTCCTTGATATTATAATTCAATACATCTAGGGAGGGCGCAAGTGCATCTCTAAGCTAAGTCTACCTAGCCCTTATCTTTGACATCTCCTTTTTTGCCTTCTAAATTTTGTCAATCTATCCCTGATATACATTGTTACACATGTTTACATCAGTAGAGGGATCTTCTACTTAATTCCTTACCTTTTCAATCATGGCCTCTGCTTCTTGGATCTTCTTGAATTGGTCATCAGTTAACTTATCTTGATCTATACAGTCACCAATAATTTTTCCTCCTTTTGCTGCAAACTCTTTCAAAGTTTCTTGTCCAAGTTTGAGTGAACTAAGGTCTAGTGAGAAGTTACTAACCAACTCATTTAGTCTTTTCTTCATATACTTCTCCTCTACAACTAATGATGTTGATTCTCCCAAGTTAGAGAAATTACTCTTGAACTATGAAAGAATTTAGCTTACATCATCAACAGAGTGTACCTTGGACATTTTCTTATTTATTGGTAATAAGTTGTTCAGGATATTTACCAATTCTACAAAGAGGGGATTCCTCATTATCCATTTCTCCTTTTCCTTCTCCATAGCTAAGACACTGATCTTGATCAGGTCTTCTTCTCCCCATGAATCCAAACTAGTTGTGTGAGGTGTCAAACTTGACAACAATAATATTGAGTGTACTAGAGTGATAGGAGTGCTATCTTGTTTGACTTTTATTGTCATTTCAACAGATGACTTATCTATTGGCTCACTATCTTTTACCTCTACTTATCCTTTTTGTTTTTCTACTTCCTCTTATTTTTCTTCTTCTTTTTCTTTTTCTTTTACTTTTCTTTCTTCTTTCTTTTCTGCCACATCCTTAATTAGTACTTCTTATTGAGTAGGAGCAGTGTTGCCACATAGATTTTCAACCTCTTGAGTGCTTACAAAAGCTTCTTCAAACTTGTCCAAATCAGTATCTAAGGCCACCATTGCAATCTCAACATTGTCAATGAAAATTGTGTCATTCTTTTGAAATTTTTCTATAGGCATAGGCTTCTCTACCTATGTGGGTGCATCAACTATATGCGTTGAATCCCATGGACCTGTAGACAGTACATCTATGGTCTCTGATTCTTTTTCCACCTTTGTGGGTACTTGAGAAATAAGTCCAATGGGTGGGTACATATTTATGTTCATAAAAACCTTCTCAAAGGATTTCTTTGTTATCTTTGCGACTAGCTCAAAATTCTTGTCCATTATATGCAAGGTTCTTGTCTTTGTTCTAAGGTGCGGGTTCACCAGATCTAATAATAACTTTTTATCCTCTAGAGAACATACTGGTAAGCTTTCATCTAGAGTCTTTTCTCTAATCATTTGGTCCTCTTCATTGGCTTGTCTCTTAAGGAATTCCAAGATGTTCCATACTTTGTCTAGAATCATTGTCTTTAGGTCTAGGACTATTATTTTAAACTTTAACATGTGTTTGATAATCATTTCATGAATTTTTTATTTTTCTATTTCACTGTATTTCTCATAGAATTTACCAACTTGATCCAGCTTACCTTCATCAACAATCTTTGTGCTTAATAATTAAAGGCTAGGTCTGAAGCCTACCTCTAGGGGTGCCTGAGCATTCTTTCTATTTCCTTTTACTCGTGAGGATGGATGACCGGTGTTGATCTCTTTCTTCCTCTTTTCCATTGTCTTATACTCCTAAGGAGTACTAAGATCAATAGTTTCCTTGGGCATAGGAGGGGTAACATCAGTTTTACCCTTTAGATCATCTAATTTCTCAATTTTCACCTTCTTTACATTTGGATCATCAAATTTTGTCTTTGTTGTAGTTGCACTCTCTAATTCCAAAGAAATCTTCTCTTTCCTTGATTTGTAAAGGTCTTCTTGAGATACTCCATGAATTTTCAAAATCTCTGACGTAACCTTGGAAACTTTTCTTTTTGTTGCAGCGCTATTCAATACAACATCTACTTCTCTTGTTTTCTCTTCATAAGTTCCCCATCTAGCTTCATTGGGGTCCTTAGGTGCTGACAACAAAACTTGAGCATAAGCCTCTAGAATAGACTCTTCCACTTAATATCCCAGTGGATGAATTCACTTTTTTCTAGGTTCAATAGCCTCCATGCATGTTGTATTAGTCTCAACCATGAAACAAATACTATCTTTGTATTCCTCTACAATACTCTCTGGTATTCTATATCTCATCTACATCTTGATTCTGAATGTTCTCAATTCTAGCTCCACGTAACTTCTCAGAGTGTTATCATTGATTGTCTTGAAGGATATCTATGGCATAGTAGGAATATATTTGTCTAGATACAAATCAGACACCTTTCCAAGAATATGGAAGTACGTATAGATTTTTAAAGACCCAAACTTGAATATCTTCATCTTGTCATGTTTGATGGCCTTAATGTTGTCTATTAGCTATATGCAGAAGATTTCACATAGATTAAACTCTCCATTCTCTTTTACCAACCTTATTGCTACTAGAATGGTGGCCACTGACACACTATTTACTCTGCTGGTGTGTTGGAACCTATATCCCAATATCATGGACATCAATTTAATGTCATTTTTCTCTATAGGCTCTATAGTCATTCTGTGCCTATCACTCCTTGATTTGCATGTTTTCTCAAAAAAAAATCTGGCATCCTTGCCCACTAGAAGAATGATGCCTGTCCTTGAGTGGCCTATCATCTCATGAATTAGATCTCCTATAATCCTAACCAGCACTTCACCTATCCAAAATAGGTCATCATGGATCCTGCTAAGTAGGATCTTGATCTGTTCTGACTCGTAGAACTCATATGTCATAGCATATTCCACTATAAGATGATTTTCCAACTATGCATATTCATCGAGGAAGGTTTTATTAGGTTTCATCATTGTTTCCATGTGGGCTCTTATCCTATCTACACCTACTGGTTCTTTCTTAAAATATATGTATGCCCTGATATCTTCCACGTGCATAACACCCATGGGAATGCAGGATAATGTGACTTCTAGGTTGTCTAGTGTGGATTTAAATGAATGCCTCTTAAACACATATCTCTTCTTCTCTACCACATCAAATACAATAGGAGTAGCCATTACTTACTTGTATATCACTTTCCAAGTAATTTCAAAGACTTCTGAATCAATGTGATGAATTAAGGCTTCCACAACTAATCAAATGCACTGCTAATCATTGGTGAATCAATCTTCTATCCGTCACAATCAAATGCTAGGGCTCCTTTTCTCTTCAATCACTTTGAATTTGAATGCAATGAGATATCTACAAGCTTCTGTGTACTTTAAAGTAGAAATTATGCCATTAATGCTTATCATGTAAACCAAGCTATCACTGAAAATTTCTAACTTTCATTCTGCAAATAATTAGCTAGTGTGCTCTTGCACATAGCTTCTTCTAGTCTCCAAAAGTTTGATTCCAAAGGCACATACTCTAAGAGTGAGTATACCAGTTGGGTAGGGGTCTAGAGATAAATTAGCTCCCCCTATGACCTTGAGGACCATTCATCCTGATGTAGAGGGTGTGTCCACCATGGATGCATCCAATACATGTTCATCAACCTTATCCTTCTTTACCTCTGACCAAATCATGCTTGCATCATCTAAAGCTTTCACAATCTTAACTTCTCCTTCGGTATCTAATACTAGTTCTTCGGGCTTTTTAGGGCTTTCCTGACCTCACATCCTTGATCTAAAAAACCTTGAGATGTGTCTAGCCTTATTACAAGAGTGACAAATGATTGGAGGCCTTATATTCCTTGGTGCATTGACATGGGTCACCATTTTACATTGTCATGTTGAGTAACCATTATAGTTACATATCTAACATGTAACATTCTGAGAACTCCTTATATTTGGCTAATTTTGATTTCTCTGATTATGCTGAATCTTGTTCTTCTAACTTGTCTTACAATTCATAGCTTTATGACCAAATTTATTGCATGAATAACAATAACCATTGAAAGGTCTTACCTTTTTACAGTTCCTTTCTATATGTCCATGCTTGTTACATTCATAACAAGTGCAGTCAACTAGCTTGCACTCACACTTAGATGGTTCAACATGATCTTTAATCTGATTTTCTATCTTCTTGGCATTAGTAGAGTCTTTAGGTGTATCCATTATTGCTCACATGTTATCAATCTGATTCTAAACTTCATTGAATCCAATACAGGTGGTATCTCCTTTAAGTCTTCTTGTATATAGCTAAGATTCTATCAAATCAAAACTGGTGTGTAATTTGTCAATATGATTCTTTGCCTCTTTCAATTCAGACTCCAAGATTACTTTTTTGTTTCTTACCTCCAATATTTCCATGTTTTCTTTCCTCATTTCTTCATTCAGATGGAGGTTCTCTTTGATTTGTTCATCATAGACATCCTGATTGTTAGTTAATTTATCATCTACCTCTTCAATCTATTTTTTCAGAGATGTGTTCTCTTCATTTAACTTTTTGACCATTATTCCTAATTGACTAGTAGAACATTATTTTAGATCTTTTCTTAGTCTTTTGATGACTGTTTGAGCATCACTGATATTTTCCTTTAGCTCTTCAATTTCTTTTTCAGATCTGTCTAGGTCTTCAAGAGAAACTTCAAGATTTCTTTTTAGATGTTTCATTTCTATCTTGTCCATGATCTCCTCAAGTGGTTAAACTTCTTTTCTAAGGACCAGAGCTCTGATACCAATTGTTAGGAATGGGAACACTAAGAGGGGGGGTGTATCAGTGTTTAGTGTATTTAATCTTTTTACTTTATTCTTTAAATTGAACTTAAATACTTAAGTACTGAAATGAACAAAGAATGAAACATGAACTCAACACATAACACCAATATGGTTACTAGGAAACCCAAATAGGTAAAAACCCCGATGGGAATTAATACCCACTAATAATATGTACTAGTGTTTTATGATCCTTGCTAGAAGATCCTTAACCCTGTTAGGAGTTGCTTTACAATGTATTTAGTATAGTGACCTTGTCAAGGGTCAGACCTTGTTAGGAGTCTTTTATAATAAAGCATGTTAGGGGTGGGGACACATTTTCCTAGAGCTCAATACTCAAATGGTGAAGGTTTTAACCTTCTTATCTCAGATACACACTATATCTGCTTGATGAATTGGTGTTGTGACACTTCTTATTAGATCAGTTCCTTTGATGCGCTGATGCTTTAACCTCTTGCAAAGCTCTAATACATCTTATCAAATCTTCACACACTTCTTCTCTTCTTATAAGAACTCTATATCAATCTCTATTCCAATTACAAAGGGTGCATCTCAATTTATATGTGCATACAAAACAATTAACTAGATCGGCCCTTTAACCGATTACATACAACACTTCCAATTAAATTGGCTCAAGTGTGTTTACAAATAAAGTTAATTTCATATCGAAAACCTAGTTACAATAGGTGCATAGCCTTTACAACATAGAAATATAACTGCTAACCAAAATACCAACAGTCGGTTGCTTGCTCTATTCTTCTTCGACATTCATTGGCTGCGTAACTTCAACTGCCTACAACTTTTTCATATCTATATATCTGGTCATGCACTCATAGACTAAGCATGAATACACTCTAACCAACTTATGTTCTAGGGCACATACCATAACTTGGTCATACACATGTGCGCCGATGCTCTAAACTATTGGTGCTCTGCTTACTTTCCAGTCCTCTACACTTAGCCAATTTATGATCTTCTCATCAAGTGCGCTGACTCCAAAACACTATATAAATTTTTTGCCATAATGACAACACTATATTAAGTCATATACACTAGTATAGTCAACTTTCTAGCAACTATGTTATACCTGTTGCACCTTTGATTACCAAGGAGATGAAAGCAAAATAGGAGCACAATCAAGAAATGTTGGAGATTTCATCCACCCTAAGCTATCCTAAATTTGAAGACATCAAGGATTGTAAAACTACAAAGAAAATGCGGGATAGTCTTGCAACTATCTATGGTGGTGATACAAATATATTAAGAAAAAAAGTTGAATGCTTGAGAGGTAAGTTTGATAAGATGAAAATGCAAGGTAATAATATTGCTCTATATTGTGCGAGAATTAAGGAGATAGTGAATTCTATTAGAGGAGCTAATGGAATCATTAATGATGAGACTGTCATTGGAAAGGTATTGAGAACTTTTCAACAATTTAAAAATCAAGATACAACCCTGGTAATGTTTTAACTCTAGAAAGGTTTGTTGGTAAGCTTACTACTTTTAAGTTTCTAACTATGATAACTACACTATTCCTAATGTTGAATCTACATTCAAGTCACAAATGGTTTTACATAAATCTAAGAGAGAAAAAGAAAAATGTGTAAAAAGTGAAAGTTATAATGAAAGTGATAGTGACACTTCTGATGAGGAACTGGATGATCTTGAGGAACTCATGGCTAGAAGATTGAAAAGAGGAAAAGGAAAATATAAAGGTAAACTTACTATAATCTACTTCTCATGTAAAATTTTTTTCCATATTGTAGCAAGGTTTTCTAACAAGAATGACCATGATGAGGAAAGAGAAAGAAAGTACAAGGATAAGAGAGATAACAAAGATTACCGAAGGTACAAAGATTACAAGGATAAAGGTAAGAAATCCTGTTATATTGTAGGAGAGGAAATTAATAGTGATAGTGATGATTTTAATATTGAAGTAGTCTATGTTGCTATGAAAGATGATTTTGATGAGGATGAGAAAATTGCACTTATTTCTGATGTGATTAAAGGTCATAAATGGATTATTGATAGTGGTTGATCACATCACATGACTGGTGATAAAAGTAAATTTGAAACCTTAGATCATTAAAAAGGTAGAAGTGTTAAGTTTGGTAATGATGTATCATGTCCTGTGAGAGGTAAAGGATTAATTAAGCTAACTATTAACATTACATGTCAAAATTCCTATTGGGTTGAAGGTCTTAACTACAATTTGTTGAGTGTTGCATAGCTTAATAGAACTAGTTACCAAGTGGAATTTCATCACAGAAATGCTAAAATATTTGATGCTATTGGTTAACTAATTGGAAGTGGAGAGAAGACTAGAGGTAATTTGTTCTATCTAGATCTATCTAAAGAGACATGCTTATTTGCACAATTTTATGATGTTTGGTTATAGAATAAGAGGCTATGTCATGTTAACTTTGATAATCTGGTGAGTATTAGTAAAAAGAAGAAAGTTAGAGGATTTCCAAGATTGAAGAAACTTGACAATGTAATGTGTAAACAATGTTAGTTGGGTAAAATGACTAAGTCTAGTTTCAAGGGAAATACATTTACTTTTGAGAATGCTTTGGATTTGGTTCATACTGACCTTTGTGGACCTATGAGTGTACAAAGTTATTGGGGTGATAAGTATTGTATTTTGTTTATTGATGACTACACTGGGATGATGACTGTAATATTTTAAAAAAAAATCTAATGTATTTCAGCTATTTAAGTAGTATTTGGCAAAGGTTGAAAAATAAATAGGGAGAAGCCTAAAATGTCTAAGATCTGATCGAGGTGGAAATTTTATATGAAATGAGTTCAATCTATTTTGCAATGATAGAAGAATAAAGAGACAAATGTTTGTACTTAGAACACCTCCACAGAATGGTATAGCTAAGAGGATAAATAGATCTATTATGGATTGTGCAAGGACGCTAATGATTGAGTAGAATGTTGCACATAAGTACTAGAGAGAAGTTGTGAGTACAATTGTTTATACCTTAAACCAAGTACAAATCAAGAAAGGTAAAAATGCTACACCTTATGAATTATGGCATGGATATGCACCTAATGTGAAATACTTTAGAGTCTTTGGGAGTAAATGTTATATATTGAAGGACACTAGAAATGGAAAGTTTGATGCAAAAAGTGATGAAGGCATATTCCTAGGTTATTCCACAAAGAGTAAATCTTATAAATGTTTGAATTCTAACAATAACCAAATTGTGGAAAGTGAAAATGTGAGAGTTGATGAATATACAGAGAAAAATGAACAAGAAGTAAAAAGAGTGTTGGCAAAATGGTCAGTTCTCCCCTCGCAATTCGTGACATGGCTTAACCACCTCCTGTGTCTTCGATAAGTCTAGTGGTTGTATCGGGCATTAACATGTTGATCTTTTGGTGCAACAACAATCACTACTTGTAAAAAGTGGTATCAGAGCTTGGCCACAAGCTTGAATCCCCTCAGGTAATGCTGAGTGGGAGAATTTTGGAAAAATGGTTAGCACCCCCCTCAGGATTCGTGACATGGCTTAACCACGTCATATGTCTTCTATAAGTCTAGTGGTTGTATCTAGCATTAACAGGTCGATCCTTTGGTGCAATGAAAACCACTACTTGTAACAAAGAGAACCTGAAGATTGTAGATATTTTGTCTATATGGAAGTAGGTGAGGTAAGTAACACACCTACACCAGATGCAGAGTCACAGGTAAGCAATGTCAAGGATGAGGAGAATTTTTTCAAGCATTAGGAGAATGTTTTCAACCATCAAGAGGATGTTGTCGATCAATCAGAAGTGGAATCTAATAATTTCCATGATGAACCTAAAGAGCAATGATAAAAGAAATCTGAACCTACATTGGCATAGTATGCAAGATGACATCATAATCCTAAGAAAATCATTCAAGACAAGGAGATAGGAGTATTGAGTAGAAGTAAGTTGAAAGACCCTACGTGTTTATTATGTGAGTTTGAGCCTAAGATAGTAAAAGATTCTTTGGAAAATGAAGACTTGATTCAAGCTATGAGTGAAGAAATAGATCAAATAGAAAATAATATTACCTAGACTCTGGTGCTGAGACCAGAAAACAAGAATGTTATTAGAAAAAAATGGGTACTCATAAATGGACTTAATGAACATGGAAAAGTCAAAAGGAACAAGGAAAGACTGGTATGCAAGGGGTGTACACAAGAAGAAGGAATGGATTATGGAGAAACATTTGCCACTATAGCAAGATTAAAAGGAGTAATAACTCTACTTGCATATGCTACTTATAGAGATTTCAAGGTATATCAAATGGATGTTAAATATAAATTTTTTAATGGTATATTAGAAGAAGAATTATCCGTTGAACAACCTAAGGGATTTGTTGATCCAGACAGGAAAAATATGGTTTTCAAACTAAAAAAGGCATTGTATGGATTAAAGCAAGCCCGAAGAGCATGGTATGAGAGGTTTCACAATTACTTCATAAAGATTAGCTTTACAAGGATGAATTAAAATAGAAATCTCTACATGAAAGATGAAGAAGGTAAAGGGATTTTCTTAGCTAAAATTTTTGTAGATGATATCATATTTGGAGGAGAAGATGCCCTATTTCAGAAATTTTCAAATGAGATGCAAACTAAGTTTGAGATGTGTATGTTTGGTGAGATCAAATTCTTTGTTGGTTTACAAGTCTATCAGATGGACAAAGGCATCTTTATCACATAATCTAAATATGTTAAAGACTTACTAAAATTTTTTGGAATGAAGGATTCAAGGCTAGTGAGCACTCCTATGGCCACTGGACATAAACTATCTAAAACTGATGATACTACTGAAGTAAATCAAACCCTTTACATATCCATGATTGGAAAGCTACAATATATTATTCATAAAAGACCGGATATAGCCCTAGAAGTTTGTATTTGTTGGAGATTTTCCAGCAGGCTAGTACTGACTGTATGTTTGTCATTGATGACAACATATGGAAAGTAGCATGCGTGGAAGTCTTATGGAGTAAGACTTTAGTATATGATGCATGGACATGATATCAGCATGATATCATGGGTGCAAAAGTTAACTGTAAGTATAGATAGTTATATAACATCTTGTGTCAACAATGTTCTTGACAGGGTTACAAACAATGTTCTGTATATGGTTGTCTGTACAATTTTCTTATCGGAATATGCCCTAGGATATATGTTGAAGACATGTTAGTGATGTTTTAGTTATGAACACATAGTGTAATGATGAACACAAGTGAATTTATGTAGTCACTATTCACCAGTAGCAGTTTCCTATGTTTGTTCAGAAGAGCCGACATAGATTTTATTGTTTCTTGAGTTGCACATATCTTCAGGATATGTGCCCTTGGAGTTAAGCTTGGAGAAATGTTATTTATGTTTAGTTAAGAGCGCATAAGTTAATTTAGTTTACAGAGAAAGTTCCAGTTGTTTTTGTAGAGCCGATAGTGTGTGGTGTGTGTGTACAATTATTTAATTAGATAGGTCCCAGAATGAGTTGCGTACATAATAGAGCCGAAAGAATTTTTGTTGGATTTTATTATGGTTTATCTAATATGATTTCAAGGTGGTTCTAATAGGCTAACTTGATTATATCATTTGGAGGAAAGATATTTATAGGTAGTCATTTGTGATTGCTTGAGTGTGGTTCATGGTTGATTAAGTAGAGAAGAGCAGAGTGATTGAAGTTTTGAACCATCAGAAGAAGGACTATGTGACCAAGTAGAGAATGTGTGCTATTCATTGGAACTAATCCAAATAGTAGGTCAAAGCACATTTCACCAAGATATAGATATAATGTGTATCTGTTACTCAGAAGGTTGTAGCCTTTGCCCATTTGAGCAATGAGCTCTCAGACTATGCATCCTCTCCCCTAACAGGGACAATTGTAAAAGACTCCTAACAGGGTCTGACCCTTAACTAGGTCTACTATACTTAATATATTGTAAAGCTACTCCTAACAGGGTAAATGATCTTCTAGCAAGAATCATTATACACTAGTATAGAATATTAGTGGGTATCAAGTCCCGCCATGGTTTTTACCTATTTGGGTTTCCCCATAACCAAAATATTGGTGTTGTGTTCAAGTTTTCTTTCATTGTGTTTATGATTTATGTTTAAGTATACTTAATTGGGTAAAGAATTGAAACTTGTAGATAACTGATTCACCCCCCTCTCAGTTATCTCTTGTGACTATTCCTAAGAATTGGTATCAGAGCCAAGTGCCTCAGAGAGAATTTTAATAGCTTGAGGTTGATCAGATGGCATACTTTAGGAAAGAGAGTCCTAAGTTTGATGGAAAAAATTATCTTGATTGGAAGAACAAGATGATGACCCATTTGCAATGTATTGCTTATTAAGTTTTCAATGTAACTATCAAGTCAGCCAAGATTCCTACTTTAGAAGACCTTGAACAAGATGATGCTACTGACACTCAAAAGGAATTGTTTCATCATAATGCTATAGCTAAAGAAGCCCTTATTAGTGCACTATCTGATAGTGATTTTTTAGAGATAAATAAGGTGACACTGCCCACAAGATATGGAAGTACCTTGCAAACATATTTGAAGGAGAAAAGCAAGCAAAGGATGTGCGTAGAAAGACATAGAAGTAAAGATTCAATGCATTAGAGATGCTACCTGAAGAAAATATTAGAGCTTACAATCAAAGGATTAATGAAGAAGTTGTTGGAATTAGGAACAATGGTGGGGAGATTTCTGAGGAAGACATCATGGACAAGTTGATGACTACTCTTACTCTAGAATGTGAGAGAAAGATCAACATCCTTGATGAGACCATGCAGCTTACATCAAATTTCAAGAGAGAGACCTTGATCAAAAAAATATCATCTTTTGAGATTTCAAGATTGAAGACAGAACCAAAGAGAGACAACTTTCAAAGCGACAGTTCATGGTAAGAAATTTGCAAACACTTCTGGTAATTTTGATGATGCTGATGAAGATAAAACACTAGATGATATTATTGCTATGATTTCCAAAAGAGGAAAGAAATGAAAAGGAAAATATGAAGGTCAATTACTATTTAAGTGCTTTTCATGTAATAAGATTGGTCACTTTGCTTCTAAGTGACCCACTAGAGCTAGAAAGTTCAAAAAGGATTATAAGCCTAAGTATTCTAAGGAATTATACTATGCTAGAGATGGAGTCTTAGATGAAGAATCAGGTGAAGAAAAAATTGGATTCATTTCTATTGTAGATAAAACAAATATTAAGTCAATTCCTAAAAATGAGAAAGTGAATCAAGAGCTAGCATTGATTTCCCAAGCAGATATAAGAACATACTAGATTATAGACAGTGGTTGTTCACATCACATGACAGGTGATAAAGATAGGTTTGTTCATTTGGAAAAATACAATGGAAGTATGGTCAGATTGGAGACAACACTCCTAAACCTATAGTTGGTAGAGGAGCCATCACTTTGGATGGAAAGAAAAGTACTGATGATGTTCTTTATGTTGATGGTTTGAAACATGACCTTCTTAGTGTTGGACAATTACTTGGTAAAGGCTATCAGTTGGAGTTCAAAGATGAAAAATGCATCATTAAACAAAAAGATGGTGTTATGATTGCATCAAAGACAAGAGGTAATATTTTTCAATTCAATTCAAAAGCAAGTTGTTTTGTTGCTAAAGTTGATGACAGTTGGTTGTGGCATAAAAGACTATGTCATATCAATTTTGATAACATAGTAGAGATAAAAAATGTTAAAGCAGTGAGAGATCTACCTAGCATAGAAAAGATAATTGATACTATATGCAGGGAATGTGTGATGGGGAAGCATGTGAGAAATTCATTTAGGAGCAAGCAGAATTAACAGAAAACAAGTTGGATCTGATCCATATAGACCTATGTGGACCAAATCAAACAAGATCATACTATGGTGAAAGGTATTTTATTTTGTTTTTTGATGATTATACTAGGATGATGTGGGTTGTGTTCTTAAAAGATAAGTCAAAATCTTGTAAGAAATTCAAAAAATTCAAAGCTAAGGTTGAGAATGAATCTAGATTAAAGATAAAATGTTTGAGATTGGATAGAGGAGGAGAATTCACCTTTGACAAATTCTATGAGTAATACAAAGAACATGGCATAAAGAGATAGTTAAGTGCACCTAGAACACCTCAACAAAATGGAATTACAGAGAGAAGGAATAGGATCATTCTTGATATAGTGCACACCATTATGATAGAAGGAAAAGTTGCACACACCTATTGGAGAGATGCGGTCAATACAACAGTCTATACAATCAATAGAATTTAGTTAAGGCCTGGCACTGACAAAACATCTTATGAGCTATGGTTTGGTAATGTTCCCATTGTAAAATACTTCAGAATCTTTGGAAGCAAGTGCTACATCAAGAGGGATGAAGCAATAGGCAAGTTTGATGCAAGAAGTGATGAAGGTATTTTTCTTGGTTACTCTACTAAAAGTGAAGCTTATAGATGTTTCAATTTAAGATTGGAAAAGATCATTGAAAGTGCTCATGTAAAGATTGATGAAAAGTTTATGATTCAAGAAAGATATCATGATTACTCACCCATGATTGAGGAAGAACCTAGACCCTCCACTAGTGAGACAGATATTAAGGAAATGTTTGACAACATTAATGTGTTTTTCAATGACCCTGAGACAAGTGAGGAAGAGAATCCTAAGGATGATGAGTCAGCAACAACTAAGGTTCCAAAGTTTACATCTAGAAATCATTCCAAGAAGGACATCATTGGAGATCAGATTTCCAAAGTCTTGACAAGATCACAAGAAAAGAACTCAGCTAGCAATGATGTGGTATGTTTACTATCTCAGATTGAACCTTTAAGTGTTGAAGATGCTTGTAAGGATTCAGATTGGCATGATGCTATGGAAGAAGAACTTGATCAGATCATTAAGAATGACACTTGGGAACTAGTCCCAAGACCTAGTGATAAGAATGTGATTGGAACAAAGTGGATATTTAGAAACAAGATGAATGAAGATGGTACAGAAGTAAGAAATAAAGAAAGATTAGTATGTAAGGGATATGCACAAAGAGAAGGCATTGATTATTTAGACACATTTGCACCTATGAGTAGATTAGAAGCTATTAATTTGTTTTTAGCTTATTCTATAGTTAGAAACTTCAAATTTATCAGATGGATGTCAAATCAACATTCTTGAATGGAGACTTAAAAGAAGAAGTATACATTGAGCAGCCTGAAGGATTCACCTTATTAGACAGACCTGATATGGTATGCAGATTGAAGAAGGCCCTCTATGGACTTAAGCAAGCCCCTAGAGAATAGTATGAGAGACTAGAAGGATACTTAACAAAGATTGGATTCAAGAAAGGAGTAGTAGATTGTAATCTATTCATTAGAGAGACATCTGAAGGTTTATTACTTGTAGCTATATTTGTTGATGAGATTATCTTTAGAGGTAATGACAAACTCAGTGTTGAATTTTCCAAAGAAATGCAGAATAAGTTTGAGATGAGTATGATTGGTCCTATCAAGTACTTTTTGGGATTAAATGTGTAGCAAATAGAAAAAGGGATTTTCATTAATCAATCAAAGTATGTGAAATAGATACTGAAGAAATTCAAGATGGATGATTGCAAGCCAGTGGGAACCCCTATGATTACTAGATGCAAGCTTACAAAGGAAGATGACTTTCCAATAGTTGATATAACATTGTATAAGTCTATGATTGGTAAACTCATTTATCTTACTAAGACTAGACCTGACATTTCTAATGCATTTGGTATAGTTGGAAGATTTGTAGAAGAGCCTAAACAAAGTCACCTCATGGAAGTAAAGAGAATATTCAGATACTTGTAGGGCACTATAGATTATGGTCTATGGTATCCTAATTCATAAAATTTTGAGCTTCATGTGTACATAGATGCAGATTGGGTACGATGTGTTAATGACAAAAGAAGTACTTCAGGTGGAGTAGTGTTTCTTGGTGATAGACTTGTCACTTGGAAAAGCAAGAAACAAAACTATATTTCTCAGTCAACAGTAGAAGCAGAGTATGTTGCAACAACCTTCAATTATTCTATAATTGTTTGGATCAAGTAGATGATAAAATATTTTGGAATTCAGATTGATTATCCTATTATTATTCACTGTGATAACACTAGCACTATAAATATGTCAAAGAACTCGGTGATGCATGCAAAGACAAAACACATTGAGATCAAGTATCACTTCCTAAGAGAGAAAGTGGTAGAGAAAGAAGTCAAGCTGGACTATGTGAGTACTAAAGAATAGTTGGTAGATATATTCACAAAGCCCTTTCCTAAGGATACTTTTGAGTATCTCAGGGGGAAGTTGGGAGTAATTCCCTTGCTTGATTCTTCTTAGAAGAAAGAAGGAATGGCATTAGTCCTTAGGGACTGATGGAAGGTTGACTACTCTACCTCAGGAGTAGTACCGGTGCTTAAAATGAGTGGCACTCTTTGCCATTGATGTCAAAATGGGAGTATATATAGAGTCATGAAAAAAAGAAGTAAAAAGAGGAGTAATTTACTAAGGGGGAGCAGCATTCAGTTATGATAGTAGTATAGTTGAGGAAATGGAGAATATTAGAAAATATTGCTGCAGATGGAGGATTCATCTTTGGGGAAGTTTTGAAGAGGAAATAGAGAATGTTATAAAAGAAATGTTCATTTGGGTTGATGGTGGTTTTTCATTCCACATGTTGCCATCAATGCCAAAGGGGGAGATTGTTGGAGATTTGCCAGCAGGCCAATACTGACTGTATGTTTGTCATTGATGACAACATATGGAAAGTAGCATGCTTGGAAGTATTATGTAGTAAGACTTTAGTATATGATGCATTGACATGATATCAACATGATATCATGGGCGCAGAGGTTAACTATAAGTACAAATAGTTATATAGTAGCTTGTGTCAATAGTGTTCCTCACAAGGTTACAATAGTGTTCTGTGTATGGTTATCCATACAGTTGTCTTATAGGCATGCACCCTAGGATATATGTTGAAGACATGTTGTTTATGTTTTAGTTATGAACACATAGTCTAATGATGAACACAAGTGAAGTTATGCAGTCACTATTCACTAGTAGCAGTTTCATGTGGTTGTTCAGAAGAGCCGACAGAGATTTTATTGTTTCTTGAGTTGTGCCTATCTTGAGGATATGAGCCCTTGGAGTTAAGCTTGAAGAAGTGTTATTGATTTTTGGTTAAGAGCACATAAGTTAATTCAAATTACAGAGAAAGTTCCAGTTGTTTTGGTAGAGCTGACAGTGTGTGGTGTGCATCTACAATTATTTTATTAGACAGGTCCCAGAATGATTTGTGTGCATAATAGAGCTGAAAAAATGTTTTTTGGAGTCTATTATGGTTTCTCTAATATGATTTAAAGGTGGTTCTAATAGGCTGACTTGATTATATCATTTGGAGGAATGATATTTATAGGTAGTCATTTGTGATTGCTTGATTGTGGGTTCATGGTTGATTAAGAAGAGAAGAGTAGAGTGTGAAAAGTGTTGAGCCATTAGAAGAAGGTCTATGTGACCAAGTAGAGAATGTGTTCTATTCATTTGAACTAATCAAAATAGCAGGTCAAAGTGCAGTTCACCAAGATCTAGATATAGTGTGTATCTATTATTCAAAAGGTTGTAGCCTTCATGCATTTGAGTAGCGAGCTCTCAGACAGTGTGTCCTCCCCCCTAATACAGACAATTGTAAAAGACTCCTAATAGGGTTTGACCCTTAACCAAGTCTACTATACTTAATATATTGTAAAGCTACTCCTAACATGGTAAAGGATCTTCTAGCAAGGATCATTATATACTAGTACAGAATATTAGTGGGTATCAAGTCCCACAGGGTTTTTACCTATTTAGGTTTCCCCATAACCAAAATATTAGTGTTGTGTTCAAGTATTATTTCATTATGTTTATGCTTTATGTTTAAGTATACTTAATTGGATAAAGAATTGAAACTTGTAGATAACTGATTCACCCCCCCACCTCTTAGTTATCTCTTGGGCTATTCCTAACAAGATTCTTTGCCAATCCTAAGGAAAATCATATGATGCCTATGAAGATAATACTGAGATATATGAAAGGGATAGAAGAGTATGGATTGTACTACAAGAATAATAATAAATTTGAACTAAAAGTCTATACTAATGTAGATTGGGCAAGAAATGTTGATGATAGGAAAAGAAAAAGTTATGGAGATTTATTTCTTGGACAAAAGTTAGTCTCCTTGACAAGAAAGAAACAAAATTGCATTTCCCAATCTACAACAGAAGCTGAGTATGTAGCAGTTGCAGTGAGCTATTCAAATATGGTATGGATCAAGAAATTATTGAAAGGTATAAAAGAAGAGATCAGTGAACTGGTTGTCATATTCTATGACAACACAAGTTCCATTAACATATCAAGGAATCTAGTGATGCACAAAAAGACCAAGCATATTGCTATCAAGTATCATTACTTGAGGGAATTAGTACAAGATAAAGAAGTGAGAATGGAATATGTGAACACAAAGGAACAACTAGTAGATATATTCACAAAAGCTTTACCTAAGGATGCTCATGAATATATTATAGGTAAACTAGGGGTCCTTCCCCTAACCAAGGATGCCTAGTCAAGCTAGGAGTACTGCATCAAATGTGCTACTTAGAACATCTGAAAAATTGATGCGGGAAATGTCACACTTTAGGAGTTGCCTAGAGTTGTGAAAAGAATAGCAAAGCTAATTAACATTCATAAGTAGGATGACAAAGGGATAAATATCGATATAGAACTATCAAGATGACATCTACATATAAAAGATGTAAGTTCTAGATACTTCTTTGGCATTATTGTCAAAGAGGCAGAGATTTAGATGAAAACACATCAAAGAGGGAGAGAGATAGAAAAGATTCAGAGGGATTAACTATGTGAACGGTCAAACAAGCTAAGTGTTAAGAATCAAAATGAAGCTAAGGATATCATAAACATGTATGATGCAATGAAAAAAGTTTTGGATTGGTTGGTAAATCATGTGTTAATTCGTATGGTGTTTCCATCAATGCCAAAGAGGGAGATTGTTGGAAATAGCAGTTGAAGCAATTGTTGTATTGTCATTGATTTCAAACCTTCACTAGTAAGATAGTTTCTATCTATGAAATTACTATATCTATCGATTGATGAAAAGGATTAGGGAGAGGGAGATAAAAATAGAACCTAAGGAAAGGTTGAGTAATTTGATACTTTAATGAGTACTTGATTATATGGCACAATGGTAAGATAATCTATTGTTTATCTAAGTAAGAAGAAAGACTGAAGAAATAGGCTTATCCGAGAAAAATTGAAGAAATCTAGTTGAAGTCGAGTGATGCTAGTGTCAACCGAGTGCTAGTATATGCCAAGTAACTTTAGTCTTGACCGAACATCAGGAAATGTTGAGTGTCAGGAAATTATTGAGCAAGATAGTGTTAGCTAAGGAAGATAGTTTGTAGGGATGACCAAGTTACATGGTGATAACTGAGGAGATGAACATGGTATTGACTGAGTGTCAGTAATTTACATTTAGCGGAAGAATTCAGATTTCTAGCTGACAAAGTTGAATTCTTGGATTATGTAAATCCTATTGACTTTATTAATTCATTATATGGAGAAGTTAATGTGCATGGTAAATCATTTTATTATGGATTCAATAAGGAGATTGAAGATACTTCTAGGAGGAAGGATGAAGAACTTAAATGATGGAAGGATTCGATGAATCTGACCTAAACCTAAGATCTACAGAGGAGATTAAACAACAAAAGATGGATCTACCTATTGATGAGGTATAAAGGTAAATCTAAGTGGATACTAGAGTACATTGGAGTTGTTGATGTTATTGACTGATAAGTGTAAGAAGAAGGCTGAAGGTAAAGGATTTGATCATATTTGTTATTGCTTGAAGAAAATTCTGAGTAGATCAAAGATGAAGAGGGAAATGAAACTCATTCAGTAATCATCATATAGGAATTGGATCTTTTATTTGCAAAGTGAGTTGTATGTTTTTCATATTAGAAACTACTACTTTCTAACCATTGTATCAATCTAAATCCTTTAATCAAGGTTGATCTAGGAGTCATTGTTTAAATCCTTTAATAAAGGTGTCATTCTAATGGAATGTACTTAATTCCTCTAACAAGGCCACTCCTAACAGGGTTATTAAAATCCTTTAATAGGGTCACACCTAGCATTGTGTTTGTAAACCTTTAACAAGGTTGGCTTTTAACAAAGCTCACTTCAGAAGAGTGTGAAAATATCAATAACATGTTACAAATTAGTTTTTCCCAAATTGTGTTTCCATTATAAATCTTGGTGTTATACTTGTGTGAATGTTTTGATGGGTATGTTTTTTATATTTTATAAGTTAAATAGTGTTGGATAGTGGACTCCATGTTTTATGTTTATGGTATATATATTCTTTAGAGACTGAGTTGTACTGGTGACCAGATCTGAGATTATTGAAGTGCTTAAAAGTTCAATTAGTACATATGTACCTAAGAACAACTGATTCACCCCCCTCTCTATTGTTCTAAATTATATTAATGGTTATTTTTTCAATCAAGATTTCTTTGCTAAATTTTTTATTCAAAGGTATAATCTCTTCTATAGCATGAACTTTGGTCTTCTAAATAGGTGTCAATGATCTAAGAATCTTTGTAATGACTTCTTCCTCTTCTTAAGTGCCTCCAAAATTTCTAATTCCAATCACAACATCAGTACTAGAACTCTTTGTACATAAGCCCTAATATTTTCATCATCTTTCATTTTCAAATTCTTCATCCTTGTTTTTTCAATTATGTAACTTCTCTTTCTTAGAAAACTTTTATCCTTCATATAAAGATTCTAATCTTCCCTAATTTTTTTTGTGCCGAATCCAAATCTTTTACCTTATTAAATTCTCCTTTTGAAAGTGTGTTGATCAATGCTTCCTTTGCGACCATGTTATATGAAAATATCTTTGTTTCTTCTTCAGTAGCTTTGTCTAATTCATCCCCAGCCTTCATGGTTACCTCATTCTTTGTGACCATCCAATAGTCAATACCCAAACATAGAAAATGTGTTGGCATCTTGTTCTTCCAACTGTCAAAGTTTTTAGGATCAAATTTTGGACTATCCTTCCTATAGAATGACATCTCCAAGATCACTTCAAGTTGTTAAAATTTCTCTCTAAGGACCAGTTAGCTCTAATACCATTTTTTATGAATAACAATCCATCAACACAAAT